>JALIZH010014958.1:0-133213 GCA_030522465.1 Rhipicephalus appendiculatus
TCGACCATCGAGCTCATGTGCGGCACCAGCACGATGCGCCATCGGTGCCCTCCAGCCCCACGACAGGGAGCTTCTCGGGCAGCCCTAACATCGAAGTCGGACGCCGGTCCTGCGCTCCGTTGGTGGTCTCCGCCTCTGCTCCGGTAGACGACGCGATAACATCACTGAGAGAGGCCGAGATCACTCCTCGTCCAGCGCAGATGGAGGAGACGGCCCCAGATTTGCCTTTGCTAGAGCACACACAAACACCAGCTCCTGTCGTGCTTGACGCGCCTACGGTGATGGCGCCCGAAGAGCCCAAGGCATCCATCACTGATCTCGATGATGAATTTCTTGAGGGAGACAACCTCGGCGCTGAACATACCCGCAGCAACCACCACAACGAGAGTAACGCAGAAGGCCGTGGGTCAGACAGCGACACCGGCCGCGAGCAGGGTTCTCCGCCAGGGATCTCGAACTCCGTGACGTTGCCAGAGACTACGAACACCTTCGCGCAGGTGCCCGCACCTCTCGGGACCAGCCCGCCCTTCGCGGAGGTACCGGAAGAGCCCTTGACACACACCACTGTGCTCGCAGACCCACCGGAGCCGCTTCCACAGATTCGACAGCAGCCATTGACACTCGACCACCTTCCATCGAGCGAGGGGGGGTCTTCCGGACAGGCCCAAGGAACTGCCTCTTGATGTACCATCAACGCCCGCGAAGCCTGCGATAGACTCCTCAGCCAGGCCACCCAGTATGCAGCCCGGACACCTCCAGAGCTTCCGGGCGATGAAGAAGAGGAGAATGAGCGGTGAGCCCCCCCGATACTAACGTGAAGGTTGTATCTGCTCATTTTGCTGACCAAAGTCGTGACCGTCATCCCGGAGTTGACGATAACGGGAATGTGACCGACTTGCTCAAAGAAGCGGAAAAGAAGCGTCGTGAAACTGCGCCACCCGCTGAGCCGTCTCGGATGTTATTCCGGCAACGTTCTTCGAGCATGCCGCGTCCAACGCTTACTCCGCGACACGGCCGAAGTCGGCTGCCAGATGCATGGTTGGCAGCTACCCCCCAGAAAGTCTCTTCGTGACCGAGACCGACCACTGCGAGTTAGCCAGGGTCGCCCACCAGACCCATCTACCGCAGATCGACCAGCCCAGTCGCAGCGTGGCCAGGACCGACCACTGCGATGCAGCCAAAGCCGCCCACCAGAGACACTGTCGGCAGCTCCGCGCGCTCTGCAGTCATGGCCGAGTGTTATGACAAAGAAAGACACCGATGTTAGGGCGCGCGGGCAGCTGGGGCGAAGCGGAGAAAGACGAAGTGGAGAATAAGAACAGCCGGCCTGCAGTACGGGCGTTGTCTCTGTTCTCTCTTTTCCTTTACAATATATATATATATATATATATATATATTATATATATATTATATATATATATATATTTGTACATATATATATATATATATATGTACAAAGCAACTAATATCGTAAATGCTGTTACAACAACCGAGAGCTAGCTAAGAGTCAGGAAGTTCAAGTGGCATCAAGAAGACTTTATTACAGGTTGGTGACCGAAGTCACAGATGAGGAAGGCGACGCGCTTGAGGGGCCCGAGGGAGAAACAAAAATGCCCCCCAGCTCCCCGAAGGGAATCGTGAGGAAATGCGAATGCATATCGCGCGCGCTTCACTCCATTTGTATATGGTGGTTGTGATTCGAAGAAGGAAAAGACGCCTAATTTCTGCAGCCCGGTCGGGAGTACGGCGCAGCGCCTGTTTTTTTTTCTTCTTTTATTTATTTATTATTTTTTATTTTTTTTATTTTTTTTCATATATAGCTCCGCCGAGCTCCCGCGATGCGAGCGCCCCCCACGCACCAGAGCGCGCTCCTCCTCTCCACTCACTCTCCGCTACTACACTCTCGGCGCGGACCCCGCCGCCGGATGCCTGACATAGCCCGACTAAGAACTGCATTCGCATTTAAAATTACACCATCTTCCGCTAAAGGGAACCATGTGTAGATGTGAAGCAGCGGGCGCTAACGCTTACACCGGCGGCGGCGTTGACGCTGGCGCTCATCGCAGCGTTGCGCAGGAGAAAAAACTGGGGATGCGTAAAGCCCGCAGCGATGGAGCGGTGTTTCCTACTGGAACATGCCAATCGCTGCTAATGTGCAATGAGAGACAGAAGACTCCGACTAGACACAGAGACTCGCAGTCCGCTTTTAGTTAACGCGCACGCTGCGAATTTTAATTGTTCAACAACGCACAGGAGAAATCTCCCACCCGCACCACCTTGGAGGTCAAGATCCATTGCCATATATACGGGGTGGCCAGTGAACGGTTGTGCAGCGCGAGCAGTCGGTTTTTTCAACCAAGAAACTCCCTAGCAGACGCTGCCTGTGTCGGCGTCGCGAGGCGAGAGGGGGGGAGCGTAGGAGAGGAGAGAGGGGGGCGCGCATGCGCAGTGGGAGTGTGGACGCTGCGGGCAGATATGCCTAGAGAAGAGCGGGGGGGGAGCGTAGGAGAGGAGAGAGAGGTGGGACGCGCATGCGCAATGGGAGTGTGGACGCCGCGGGCAGGGATACCTAGAGGAGAGAGGGCGGAGCGTAGCAGGGGGAGGAGGGGAGGCGCATGCGCAGTGAGGGTGTGGTTACTGCGGGGAGGGATGCCTAGAGGAGGGAGAGAGGTTTTTTATTTTTATTTTTTTAAAGGGTCTGCGCATGCGCAGTAAGGGTGGTCACGCCGCACACCACCACCACCGGATTAAGCTTCGCCATAAGATGCTTCACATCTAACACCTGCCGGCGCTTACCTCCTCAACCTATCCTCCTCCTCCTCCTCCGCGGACAACGCTGGACAACGCTGGACAACGCCCGACTATGAAATGCATTCGCATTTAAAAGTGGTGTTCGATCGAGGGCAGACGGAAGAAGCAGTCGAAGATATGTCCCGTGAGCGACCACGGTTCCGGTTGGTCCTTCGCGGCGCCCGTCCTTGCGTGCTTGGGTAATCTCAGGTGTGCTCTGGCTGCTTCATGGTCCGCTTTGTGCCAACCCACGCAGCCCAGGTCCTGAGGGCGAAGCGGTGGTGCTTGGTCCGCTGGGTTGCTCTTCCAGGGGCCCTAAGTGAAGCCTTCAGAAAAGCGGCTGGCATCCTAGTGTGCTCGGCCGTCAACCCGGCCTCGAGTGCAGCTACGAAATTTGGCAGGTGACACGACTAAACGGTGACTACAGTACTGTGCGTGACAGACGACCACAACTGCTAACTGTACTCCTCGTGAGCCGGATGTTGAGATGCCTTGTCTCTAAGGAACTATAATGCGTTGCTAGAACGTAGGGACACTCGCTTGTGTTGTGTGTAGTCTGCTGTTTCTCCGGGATGTAGATTGTCACGTGGTCGTGACGGAGCCGAAGGCAGCAGTAGGCTTTTTCAAGGTGAAACTCTTTATTTGGCCGAAGTTGTGACTGCGAAACGGGAACTCAAATTACAGCAAGCAATGAACGCTGCACACTCATATCGGCGCACAGAGCGTCCGTCGTCGATAAACTAACAAGCGGTGAAGCGCGTTGGCTTTTTACAGGTATCATCGAAGATTCCAGCGTTATCGCTAGCGGCCGCGTAAGTTCCAGAACTAACTCCGATGTTCGCGTTCAGCACGTAATCTGATCGGAAGGTTCTAACATTATCTAGATATTTCCCACTCATTCGGGCGCGCTTTGCGCAAAGCAGCTATAACACTGCCATGGGAGGATTACACGAAAATAGAAAGAAAGGAGTGGGTGTGGCACTGCCCCCCCCTTTGACAAGGCATCGTCCCAAAGCATTAAGAAAACATGGAAGTACAATAATGAACCAAGAAAGCACAATCAGCAATTAATACGAGCAAGAAAGTACAATAGTAAAGCAAAAAATACAGTCCTCAGGTTTGCTAAAGCGTGTAATACGGCTAGAGACGCACGACATGGACGACTTCAGGTCGGGCACGGCGCCGTTGAGTGCTCGTAATTCCGTCCGGGACAACCTCGTAGTCGGGAGCTACTAGACGTCGTAGCACTCTGTATGGCCCGAAATATCGCCGAAGAAGCTTTTCGGAGTCCACGTCGCCGTATTGGTGTGCAGACCCACACACGGTCGCCTGGGCTGGTATTCTACATGGCGACGTCGAAGGTTGTAGCGACGGCTGGCAGTCTTTTGCTGGCACTGGATCCGACGACGGGCGAGTTTTCGAGCTTCTTCGGCACGCTGTAGGGAGGTGGTGACGTCCGTGTGTTCCTCGTCGGTGACGTTAGGTAACATGGCGTCGAGCGTCGTTGCTGGGCTCCGTCCGTAGGCCAACTTGTATGGCTTCATCTGCGTCGTTTCTTTTAGGGCTTGTTGTATACGAAGGTATACACGCACATGGCCACGCACATGGTCAGCATGTCGGCGATGGTCTTGTTTAGACTCTCGGTAAGGTCATTGGTCTGTGGGCGGTATGCGGTGGTCCGGCGGTGGCTTGTCTGGCTGTACCTCAAAATCGCCTGAGTTAGGTCCGCAGTCAAGGCCGTACCTCTGTCGGTAACGAGGAATTCTGGGGCGCCATGACGCATGGACGATGTTCTCAACGAATAACTTTGCTACCTCGGTGGCGCGGCCTCTGGGCAGGGCCCTTGTCTCGGCGTAGTGGGTGAGGTAGTGAGTAGCTACGACGATCCATTTGTTTCCGGAATTCGATGTCGGGAACGGCCCCGGTAAGTCCATGCCCATTTGCTGGAACGGCAGGCGAGATGGCTCGATGGGCTGCTCAAGTCGAGCTGGCCTAGTCGGCGGTATCTTCTGTCGCTGACAATCTCGGGAAGTCTTTACGTTGTGGGTGACGTCGGCAGTGAGGCGAGGCCAGTAATACTTTTCTTGTACCCTCGCGAGCGTTCGGGAAAGTCCAAGGTGTCCAGCAATCGGGTCGTCATGCAGAGCGTTCAGAACTTCTGGACGTAACGCGGGAGCTACAACGAGGAGGTAGTTCGCCCGAAGTGGCGAGAAGCTTTTCTTTAGGAGAATGCCGTTCCGCAATAAAAAACGATGCCAGTCCTCCATTGAGTACCTTTGAAACAACGGTGACCCTGCCCTCAAGGTAATTCACGAGGCCCTTGAGTTCCGGATCGGCTGGCTGTCGTTCGGCGGAGTCATCAGCGCTTAAGGTTCCCAACAAGTAGTCACCATTCTCGACGTCCTGCAGCGGTGGGTCAACGGGAGCACGGGACAGGTAATCGGCGTCGGAGTGCTGTCGTCCGGACTTTTAAACGATGGTTAAATCGAATTCCTGAAGTCACAGACTTCACCGTGCGAAGCGACTTGAATGTTCCTTCAAGTGTAAAAACATAAATAAGTAATACCGAAGACAGAACGGAAATCGAACCCGCGCCATCTGCGTGGCAGCCCAGCGCCGTACCACCTGAGCTACGCCGGTGCTTGAAACTGCGCTGCAAACTGACCCTATGCAGGCTTCATGTCGCATAAGGAATCGCGATAACATGTTTTGTAAAGCATTTTAGAACAGTAAAGTAACAACCAGGCGTCACACAATGCGAATTGCGTAACGAGTGGGTCGTTCAATGCTCCTACCCATTACAAAAGCCTCAGGCATAATTCTTCATCGTCGTCAGCCACAGCATCAACATAGTGCATATAAGCGTTACAAGTGTACAGCGGGTAGCGCGCTTTTCCGAAGAATGACGAATAATGGCATAGTGAACGCTTCCCCACTACACAGATATTATGATGATTTATGGCATGGTGGGTACCATGCAAGTTGCTTGTAGTAGTTGCCCCAAGAGTGTTTAAATATTGCTCAAGAAAGGTCGCTCTTCCAGCTTTCGCTGTGACTGTGCCGCGCTTTCCGCGCAGGCCTGGCGGTATTTTCTTATTTCTCGCTATAGTGGTTACGGACACCAGCGGCGGCGGCGGCGGACAATTATGGCGCCAGAATCAGCCCTTGTGATTTCAAGACAGCTTTCGCTGTAAAAGCATTACAAGAAACCAGCGCACCTGTCTGGATAACAAAATAATACAGCTCATAGGAAAGTGACGCATAATATAGTTGTAGAAAAAAAAGCAACGCCACCCCCCTCCCTCGAAAAATTTTCACTGCCATAATCAAGCCATAATCGAGAATAAAACAGATAGCAATAAGAAATTGTAGAAGAAAAAGTAGACAGAAAGGAACTTTCCGTGAAATACGTCGGGTGTGTAAATACAGTATTTTCAAACTATGAAGTAACACTGCATCAACAAAACGTTTAAATAAAGAAATGGCGAAATACAAACATGAAAGAAAAAAACACATATGAACATTCAGTGTTTTACTGCATTTCTAAATCAGTAAGTAACGCATTTTAAATTACACTTGCAGATTCTAATGAAAGAATATTTTCAGGCAGTGAAAATCATCAATGGTTCGTGAAAAAAAGCTTGAAGCCGAAGTTTCAATTGCTAGACTTGCTACTCTTTCTACAGAAGCTTTTTTGTTACTGACCTGTGATCCCCCCGCGCTACCTCACGCTCCTGCTCATCGAGTTATATTTTACGACCATCTCTTCTTTCGCTGCGTTACGTTCTTCCGCTCGCTCATCGCGTAGTCTCACTCGTTCTTCCTCCACCCACGTTCTGAACTCTGCATCTTTCAGCCCAATGTGCCTCTCCATGATGTATAATTTGTCCGATTACGTTTCTCACTACCATTTCTGAGGGTTAGCCTATGATGTTAATGGGCAATCCTGGCAGGCTGGGAAAGTGTGAAAGTTCGTCGGCGCGGGAACTCAAACAACAGGAGACATGGACGGGGACAATACGTTTACATGACACACGGAGAAACAGCAGATATCATATCGCACAAGCGAGCTTCCGCGCACTGCAGCAACGCGTCTTAGTCAGAGTTAGCGCATCTCAACATCCGGCTGACGAGGAGTACACTCAGCGCTCGAGGTCGTTTGCCACTCACAGTACAATCATCCTCGTGGCCATCGTGGTGTCCAAAGAATGTCGTCGTAGCCGCACTCGAGGCTGTGTTTAAGGGCGAGTACACAGGAAGCCGGGCACTTCTCTGTAGCTTGACATGCAGCCTTTGAAACAGTTACCGAGCTGACCAATTACTACCGGTTTCCCTTCAGTATCTGGGCGGTGAGGAATGGCCCCGGGTGGTCCAAGAAGCCGCCCGGGAACACCACAGGTCACCCAATAACGCATGGGTCAGCACCACAATGCACCAACAGCCGCTTTGTCGATCCCGGGACCTCTTCGCCTGTTTGTTCCGTCTGCCTTGGATCGAACACCGCTTTTTTCTCCTCGCGCTCCTCGAGCGCGGCGCATCACCACAGCCTAACCTTCTTTAGTGGGTGTCGAGCAGGCTTTTTAAATTGTTCCCTTCTCACAGAGTTACTACCAGTGGCCGGACTTTTGGTTGGCTTGAAGTTCCCTTGACGTTATTTTACTGGATTGTCGACGCATACTTATCTTACTTCTTGGATGTGGGCGCTAGAAGACGAGGACGAAGGGAAGAAGGACACACACACTGGCGCTACTGACAACAAATAAAGTTTATTTCCATTACCAAGCCGTCCTTACCAAGCTGTCCTTCTTCCCTTCGTCCTCGTCTTCTAGCGCCCACATCCAAGAAGTATGACAGACCAACAAGCCCGCATCGCCACCCTCGGCATACTTATCGCCAAGCACAATCCGACACCCAGCATTTGCCAGTCACTTTCACCACAGGCTACCCTGTGCACCACTTCTAAGAAAGGGAATTTGCCAAAAGTTATTTCCAACTATTGAGGGCCTGTCGTCATGATAATCTACTTGAGTGAACTGACATGCGTTATTTCTAAAGTTACGGCTCAGAACCGCTGCTCCGCAACGCGCGCTGAGATCACATGATTCAAACACTACAATTGATGACACCTACGCTGATTACGTGGGTGAGTTCACCTACCCTGAAGCAAAATCTGAAGCCGTGCACGAAAGTCCTGCATTACGACGCGCAAGAAAACAGATTAGAAGTTTTGGTGATCGTCAGCTCCTGCCCATCCGTCTCTTACTGCTTTCACCCTGAGCTGTGTAAGTCCATCACATCCGTTGCAATATTCTTATCATGCTTGCTTCATCTCATTTCTTGTTACTTTGCCATTCTGGGAATACTAGAGTCAAGCTCTAAAGCTGAAAATGTCACGGAAAAAAAGTCCGGCAAACCCATGCATTGCGGGACTCAATTTCATGCCCCGGAATCAGCGATTGTGAGCGATTCTTTACGAGGTGTATCGACGCGTTTGTGTAATGTTAGCAGTTGTGCGCATGTCATGTGCTCATCAGACGCGCCAAGTACGCTGTCGTGTACAAGGTAGCTCATCGTCGGACTTGACGTTCGCACTCACGTTAGAGCGAAGGCGTCAGTGTTATCGTCATTAAGGTTGAGCTACAGTGCGATGATGTGCTTATCAGAAGTAGCTGTCGTAAGCGTTCTCGCGCAACGCTTAGCTACAGCTCGTGGAGTCATTGGTGTGCGTATGCAATGTTTATTACATTGATATAAAAGCGAACAGCCCATACTGCAACCGCAATTGGTCTTGTCGTCGTTATAGGGTGTTCTTTGGAAGCAGAAGCAATGGCACGGCTCGGTGTAAGAATGATTTACTCTCATTCAAAAGGCCTTATTACGATTCCGGCTTTAGCTGTGATTTTTATTATTTACTTCCATCGTCAAAGCAGCATTATCAGTTGCCACGGTGAACCCGGGGCTGAACAGATATTGGCGGAATTTATCGTCCACACCGGACACCCCTGCGAGACATTCCAGCTCATTGGAGTGATAGTGGCGCTCGGTATCGGAGTGTTTCCGGCTGGCATAAGCGACGATATGCTCGACGCCGTCTGGATCACGCTCGGCTAGCACTCCCTTAGAGCGACTTGACTAGCGTCGGTGTGCACTTCAATGATCCAGTCATCAATAAAGTGACTCAATAGAGGGCAGGCAGTGAGCTTTTTCTCTATCATCCGAAAAGCATTTTCTTGCGCGGCGCCCCATTCAAGTTGGACCTCCCTTTTAAGGAGATTGCTCAGGGGAGCCGCAATCGAAGCGAAGTGGGGAATTAACATCCGCAATTAAGACGCCATGCCCATAAACGACTGCTCTTGCTTCAAGCTGGCTGGTGTGGGATATTCCGACACTGCTGCGATGCGCTCCGGGGAGTGGCTGTGTACAGTCGCGGGAAATATTATGTCCAAGGTGCGCAATCTTAGAGAGACCGAACTGTCACTTCTCTCGTTTTAAGCGGAACCCCGCCTCGTACAGCCTGTGTAGCACTCCGTTTAAATTGTGCAGGTGATCGTCCTCTGTGGGGCCAACGAGGAGGATGACATCTAAATAGACCACGCAGGCTCGGTTCTTCAGTGAGCCTAGAACGGAATTCATGGCGCGCCAGGGGCCGTTCTGAGCCCGAACTGCATGCGATTGAATTTATATAGGCTTGACGGAGTGCGAAAGGCGGTCTTGCACCTATCCTCTTCCGCGGCGCTAATCTACCAGTACCCTGCGCGTAAGTCGAGTGACGAGAAGAATCTGCAGTCCGCCACGGTGGATCAGTGGCTAAGGTGCTCGGCTGCTGATCCGAAGGTCGCGGGTTCGATCCCGGCCGCGGCGGTCACATTTCGGTGGAGGCGAAATTGTAGAGGCCCGTGTACTATGCTATGTCAGTGCACATTAAAGAACAGCAGATGGTCGAAATTTCCGGAGCCCTCCACTAAGGTGTCTCTGATAATTATATCGTGGTTTTGGAACGTAAAACCCCAAATATTATTAGACGAATCTGCAGTGGCGAACTGTATCAATGGCGTCGTTGATGTGGGGCAATGGGTACGAGTCAGGCGTCGTACACTTGTTGAGCTGCCTGTAATCTACGCAGAATCGCATCGACCCGTTTTTCTTTCGCACGAGCACGGCAGGCGCTGCCCACGGACTGGACGAAGGCCTAATTATGCCCGAGGAAAGCATCTTGCGCACTTGGTCTGCGATAATGGCGCGTTCCATCACAGCGTATCTTCTCAACGGTACGCATATCGGAGAGTGGTTCCCCGTTGGTATTCGATGCAACAACATCTTAGTACCCGGGAGATCTGCTGTGGTGTCGGGGAATATTGCTTTATGCCGAGCCAGTATATAACTTAAGGTAAGCGGACTAGGCGGCTCACCTCTCGGCGTTTGCATGGGCGTCGCCGTAGCCTCGGTTGACGAAGGCCGGACCTCCATATGGCCGCGATCGATTGTTATCTGGATGCCGTCCGACAGTAGCAAGTCTGTGCCCAGAATCATGTCGGCAGGTAGGTCCTCGAAGACAGGGATGGCTGGGAGAAACTTTGTCCCTGCTGTCGTGCGGGCATAGACGCAGAGTATGCCGACTGGAATCACGCTGCCTCCCAGTCCGCGGAGTGGAGGTTGCGTCCACGGGGGAAATGGCGTCGGGAGCGTGACGTCGGTGCAGTGCCGTTCGTTCGCCGCCGGTATCAACAAGAGCTGACAAGTCGCCGATCCCTTCGACATGCACTGGTAACAGTGGAGTTTGAAAGGCTTGGTACTGAATCCGGGATTAGGACGATTGGTGGCACTCCTTGGCGTTTTTCCCAATACGTCCGCACGAAAAAGAACCCTGTCGAGCGTAGGTAGGCGGGAACTGCTTGGCCTGCTGCGGCGTGCCGAAAGTGAGACGGCGTCGAGTACTCTGCTGCACTACCGCGGCCTTCTGAGCAAAGACGGTGGGTGAGATCTCCGACAATTGAGAGGACAGGATGGCCGCATGAGTGGCGTCCCACATTCCGTCGACCACGTACTGGCGCGCAGCTGGAGACTGCCACGTGATGCCACAGTCCTTGAGGAGCTGGAGCTTATCATAGATGTAGTTTGTGACATCTTCAGTGGGACCTTGCCGGCGCGATCGCATCCGCATGAACTGGTCGTCATACTTGGACGAGAGCGCGCGGAACACACTAACTAGGGCTACACACCATGAGGTCCAAGTGTTGTGGATAGAGCCGTCGTAACCATGCCATGCTTTGGCCGAATTGCGTAGTCGGCTCTCGGCAACCGACATTTTGACGTCGTCAGGCCAAGAATGGTGACGGGCTAATGCATCGATGGTTTGCAACCAGAGCGTTGGGTTGTCTTAAAATCGCCGAAATTCGGGAAGTTCACTAAGAGATAGTGGAGGCAGTGCTCTACATGTCAAGGCTCTTGTCATGCATGCATTGATGTCTTCAAAGGACTTCAGCATGGTAGAAATTGCCTGCGTGAACATGGTGAAGTCGCTGCAGGCCGCATTTGAAGTAGGTCTGGTGACCTCTGGCGTCGATGTGGTGGTCGCTTGGGCTGCAGTGTGCGAAATAAAGTCCAAGGGAGCATGGACAGCGTCTCTTGGGACTGACGTAACGTCCACCTGTAAGGCAGTGGAGTCGAAGACCTGAGCTGTGGGGACGCCTGCAGACGAGTCATTCGGTACAGGGGCGGGGTTGGGGTCGAAGCCCGAAGCCGTTGTAGTTGAAGCAGCGGAACGCGAAGCTGTGCGTCAGCTCCGGAGCACTGTATGCGACTGCAGGTCGTCAAGCAGAGGTCCGTCAGTAGGCTGCACCATTGCAAAGAACAGAGACGGAGACAGCACCCGTTCCTGGGCCAGCTGTTCTGTTGCAAGCCCTTCTGCTTCCACTTCGGTCACCTCGCGGCTCCTCGTGCAAGCAGCCGAGCCGCATTCCCGTTCTGGCCTTTCAATATATATATATATATATATATATATATATATATATATATATATATATATATATATATATATATATATATATATTGTAGTGACGAAGAGTGGCACAAGGGCTCGGGCGCGTGGGGATCTAGTTGAAGAAAAGAAAGAAGCAGAATTAGAACAGCCGGCCCGCAGCAAGCGTGCTGTCTCTTGTATCTCTTCCTTACAATGGCGCAGTCGACAGGATAGTCAACTCGACGACAAGCAACCGATGCGGCCCGTTTGTATGAGCCAGCATCTCCTGCTGGTGCTTTCTTTTTCAAGTCACCACGGTAATCACCAGCGTGGGTGAGGTCTACACCGGCCATCCCGACACCGCCAGTGTCGTCCTCCAGAATGTATGGTAGCTGAGCTGGACAAGTTGCGGCGTGCCCAAGACCGACAGCATCGGCACAGTCAGTGCGGCCCGCCACAGACAATTTCAGCCGCTCCCGATGCACGATGCAAAGTCGCAGTGTGGCCGAGTGTAGTAAGAGTGGCACAGGGGCGCGGGCGCGTGGGGAGCTAGTTGAAGAAAAAAAAGAAGCAGAATAAGAACAGCCGGCCCGCAACAAGGGTGCTGTCTCTTGTCTCTCTTCCTTACGCTATATATATATATATATATATATATATATATATATATATATATATATATATATATATATATATATATATATATATATATACTCTCGTTAATATATATTTCAGGGAAACAGGAACAATGTCGAATTCATTTTCGAA
Source organism: Rhipicephalus appendiculatus (assembly GCA_030522465.1). Lineage (NCBI taxonomy): Eukaryota > Metazoa > Arthropoda > Arachnida > Ixodida > Ixodidae > Rhipicephalus > Rhipicephalus appendiculatus. The sequence continues at coordinate 12,515 of JALIZH010014958.1, forward strand.
AGTATTTAGCAGACAAGTATACTTCTTCCATCAATGCACTTCTGTTTTCTTTGTGAGTACGTAAATTCAGTGCTTTTTTGCCTTAGAGCCGTGTAAAAATCGCAATTTTCGTCATTCGCGACTTCCTTCACAATGTGAACGCGGCTCGTGACCTCCATTTCTTACGCCGACACGTGTTCTGATCGCATTCCTTACTATGTACTACAATGATAAGTACTCTTAGGGTGATCACGCGAGCGCGCAGCCAACGGCTCGTCAGAGCCGCGTAACAGCCATTGTTGGAAACATCGCACATGCGTAGCATGTGCTCTGCAATGCTCTCCTTGCGCCGCGCGCACCATGTTATGGATGCGCTTGTTGGTCGTCTGCTAGTCGCATTTGTGCCTGCTAAGCTGATGCATCTTGCATTTCAAGGTCTATCTAGATTAAAAATAGCAGCGTGAATGAAAAAAAAAATGAGTATAAGACAGTTCATATTTGAACTATTGAAGAATACTGCCATCTTGCAATTAAATTGAAACAAACGCACGACAAGCAAAAACGAGAAGAAATCTAACATCGAGTCATGTCACCACTGAGAGCAACGACTGCAGCTGTTCTGGACTGCATCGAGTCATAAAGTGCTCGAACATATTCGCGATCGGCCTTTAAAATTTTCCCACTCGTTGTGGACTGCGGCCCACAGTTGGTCCGAAGCTGCGGAATAAAGGGACTTCCTTGCTAAGGCAGCTTTCAGGTGGCCCGACACGTTTTCGATAACATTAAGGTCCACCACTTTCGGAGGCCATTCCAGTATGGGTATGTGCTGCTCCGCCTCGAAATCCTTCACAACCCCTGCCGTGAGGATCGACGACCGGTCCTGTTGGAAAAGATAATAGCCGTCGTGGAATAAACTGCTGTCGCATAGCAACAGCACATTCTTCAAAATATTGCAGTATTTTTCGATTATAATTGCGCACGTATACGTTGCAGTGGCCCTAAACCACATTTCGAAATCACACCCACACGCTCACACTTGATCTCCCACGGGCAGAACACGTTGTGCTGGATGTTCCTGTGTGGCGTTGTTAAATATAGTAAAACACTCACTTTTCAAAGCAGCACGTTTATCTTACCGTCTTCCTGGCATTCTCCATATATGCAATCTTTGGCATCTTCGCGTCAGAAACGTGAACTCATCCGAAAAGATTACACGACCCCATTTTTGTACTCTAGCTTTTTGTAGCTCAGCGAACTGCCGTCGTGCGTCCCTGTTGTTGGCAGCGGTAAGTGGTGCCATCAGTGCTTCGACGCAACTGCGAATGCTTGTTCTAAGCAGCCGACTTCAAACAGTGGTATAGAAAACGTCTTAATCTAACTCCTCGACGACTGCTGCGACAGGCAAGAAAGGGTTTTGGACAACAACTATGATTGCGTATTTGTCCTGTGAGGTAGCTTTAGGACGAGGCGCGCGGAGTGCATCACGAGTGCGACCTTCACACTCAAAGCTTGAATTATCCAATTCACAGTATTCAGGAGCCTATTAACTAAAGAGCTAATATAACGAATTAGTGAAATATTAACAACAGGGCGCCCTTCGTCATCGGGTACTCTAGCAATAATAACATCTGGCGACAGAATAAATGCCAGCGAAAGATTCTAGGTTGTTTTAAATGAGGTGTTGCATGCGGAACAGTCCTGAAGGAAGAAATAGACGCGCCCCCCATAGTTAAGCACGCTTTTTTTTTCTCCTGTTGTCTTCAAGCACAGATGTTTAAAGAAGGCGATAACTTCAAATGCAGGATGCATCACCTTAGGAGATAAAATGCGGCTAGCAGACGTGGAACAAGCGCATCCATGACGTCGTGCGCGTGGTGCAAAGATTATTTCGTAGAACGCATGATGTGCATGCGCAATATATCCAGGGATGACCTTTACGCGGCGCTGCAGTGCCATCGCCGACGCACTCACCTGTTCACCCTAACAGTGCTCATCACTGTACCACGACCACCACTGCCAACACGTGCGAGTGACAACTTTTTTCGTCGGAAAAGGGCCGGCAATTGATCGTTCGTTTATCAACATATCGCAAGCAAGTTCTATGGTAGCATGCGCACCACCGCGGAAGTTCAATAGTAACACCATCTTCAACAGTAACACCATGTTCAAGTTTTGTGACACTGCACGTGCATCACCCGAAATCAAAACGAAGCTTCATAGTGCCGCATCCACTGTGGACGAAGATATTGTCGCTAAAGACACGGTCATAGCGTCCGCGCAGTTCTGAAAACGCGCGTGCGGTTTATGTCAAGAGCACCTCCTGCTGCACCTCCTGCTGAATTGATGTGGCTCGCTAATGCGCAGTCATGGATGGTGACCACGCAGCTCTGAACTGCTGTTCCTAGCAGCTTCGAGTCCAGTCGCTATCGACGCAATCACAGATTGTGCCCACGCTGTTCCCGTGCGCCGAGTAAAATCAAAAACGAGACATGTTTGCCGCAGCCGCTGAAGCCGTGGTGACCAACAACACGATCGTGGTAAGATTGTGGATGGCGACAGGGTTGCCGTTGGTGGCTACTTTGCGCCAAATTGGCTACTTTTGGACCCCGTTGGCGACGAAAATTTCCAGTTGGCGCCATGGCTCTTTTTTAAATTTGAGGTTTTACTTATTCAAAATGCTTTTATTTATTCATGAATAGTAAAGACTTTGTTGATGATACCGCTTCTGTTCTATTTGGTTAGAAATTTGGCGATAATATCAAATGACATGGCTACTTTGGCTACTTTAGGCGTGAGTTCTGGCGCCTTTTCAAGTCCACCCAACGGCAACCCTGGATGGCGACCATGCCTTTCTGACGGACCTAGGCCATTTTGGCTGCTCACGAACACCGTATTCGCTCCTTCGCGTTGCCCATTTGTGGCGCTTCGTGCTTGGCACGCTCCGAGAATCGTCCGAATTAACCGGGTTGCGGTGAAATATGACCGAATTGACGAGAGTTTGATGTCATTAAGAATACAGACGGGCCATTCCATGCGACACATCCCAGGCATCTTGGCCACCATCTGAAATGTGATCGAAGAGAACCGTGCTGATTTTTCACAGAAAGCAGAAAATATCTAGAATATCTTAGTGAAAAAACATTTGTACTCCTACTTCGTCGAATCTACTCCGACGAACCAAGCTTTTCAACCAGCTTTCGACGTCAATCCGAGCTTACCGAAGCATAAACAAGAACAGCTTAGAACCCTGCTCCTGCAAACGGCTTTTCCTCGTCGCCAAGAGTGCGACAAACCCCAGTCGGAAAACATCGCATCATAATAGAGGAAAGCGCCAGGGATTCGATACGACGTTTCGACGCGAGAACGCGGGCCCACAAGGAAAGAAGTCGACGAAATGCTACGGGACGATATTATCCAGCCTTCAGAGTCCATGGGCGTCACCCCTGGTGTTAGTGAAGAACAAAAATGGAACCCTAGGCTTCTGCGTCGACCATCGCCGCCTGAACAAAGTCGCAAAAAAGGACGTCTACCCTCTCCCAGGAATAGACGATCCTCTTGATTGACTCCACAACGCCAAGTACTTTTCGTCGATGGACCTCAAGAACGGCTACTGGCAAATCCAGGTCGACGAGAGGGAGCGAGAAAAGACTGCCTTATAAACACCACACGGCTTCTTCGAGTTCAAGGTCATGCCCTTCGGTCTTTGCTCGGCCCCTGCGACTTTCGAGCGCGTTATGGATACAGTGCTGGCTGTCTTGAAGTGGCAGCCTTGCGTTGTGTACTTGGAAGACGCCGATGTGTTTTCTTCAAACTTCGATGAACACCTGCTGCGCCTTCAAGCTTTACAGCAAGCAATCAGGAGTCCCGGACTCACCCTGAAGCCAGAGAAGTGCCACTTTGCGTACGAGGAGCTCTTGTTCTTGGGCCACGTGATTAGCAAGTCTTGAGTTCGCCCAGACCCACGGAAAACAGCCGCCATCTCTCCCTTTCAGCCGCCCACCCACGAGAAGGACGTACGCTGATTTCTTGGCTTGTGCGCCTATTACGAACGTTTCCCCGACGGATTTTCACAGATCGCCGGGCCGCTAACTCACCTCACGAAAAGGGACGTGGAATTCAAGCGGGAAACAACACTAGTCGAAGCATTTCAAGAATTGAAACGACGCCTGCAGACGCCACTGATACTTACGCACTTCGACGAACCGCCGACACGGAAATCCACACCGACGCAAGCAGCGTAGGGCTCGGAGCCATCCTAGTGCAGAGGATTGACGGACTCGAAAGAGTCATCAGTTATGCTAGCCGGTCCCTTTCCAAGGCGGAAGCTAACTATTCTACAACAGAAAAGGAGTGCCTTGCCATCAACTGGGCTACATCCAAGTTTCTCCCCTATGTCTGCGGCAGACCCATCAAAGTTGTGAGCGACCACCACGCCTTGTGTTCGCTAGCTAATCTAAAGGACCCTTCAGGTCGCCTCGCACGGTGCAGTCTGCGTCTTTAGGAATTCGACATTACCGTCGTTTACAAGTCTGCACGAAAGCACTCTGATGCCGACCGCTTGTCCCGCGCCCCCCGTTGACCCACTGCCGCAGGACGTCGAGGACGGTGACTGCTTCTTGGGAACCTTCAGGCCCGATGACTTCGCCGAACGGCAGCGAACAAATCCGGAACTCAAGGGCCTTGCGGACTACCTCGAGGGCAAGGCCACCGTCGTTCCGAAAGCATTCAAGCCATGACTGGAGTCGTTGTTCTTGCGGAACGGCGTTCTCCTCAAGAAAAACTTGCCACTTCGGGCAAACTACCTCTTCCTAGTACCTTCAACGTCACGTGCAGAGGTCCTGGATGCTCTGCATGACGAACCGACGGATGGACACCTCGGATTCTCCCGCGCGCTTGCGAGGATACAAGAAAAATACTACTGGCCCCGCCTCACTCACGACGTCAACCACTACGTAAAGACTTGCCGAGATTGTCAGCGACGGAAGACACCACCGACTAGGCCAGCTGGACTTCTGCAGCCCGTCGAGCCACCTCGTCAACCGTTCGAGCAAATCGGCATGGACCTACTGGGGCCGTTCCCGACATCTTTTTCCGGGAACAAATGGATCGTCGTAGCTAATCTCACCCGCTACGCCGAGACAAGGGCCCTACTCAAATGCAGTGCCACCGAGGTAGCAAAGTTCCTCGTCGAGAACATCGTCCTGCATCATGGCGCCCCAGAGCTCCTCATCGCTGACAGAGGTACGGCCTTTACGGCGGACCTAACTCAGACGATCCAGAGGTACAGCCAGACAAGTTGCCGCCGGACCACCGCCTACCACCCACAGACCAATGGCCTCACCAAGCGTCTAAATAAGACCATCGTCCACATGCTCGCCACGTACGTCGACCTCGAGCACAAGACATGGGATACCATCCTTCCGTACGTGACCTTCGCGTGCATCACGGCAGTGCAAGAAACGACGCAACTGTCACCGTACAAGTTGGCCTACGGAAGGAGCCCGGCGACGACGCTCGACGCATTGCTGCGAGCTACCACCGACGAAGACAATCTCGACGTCGCCACATATTTGCAACGTGCCGAAGAAGCTCTACAGCTCACCCGCCTGCGTATCAAAAGCCAGCAGAGGGTCGACAGCCGTCACTATAATCTTCGGCGACGCCACATGGAATACCAACCCGGAGACCGTGTGCGGGTCTGTACACCGATACGCCGACGTGGACTTAGTGAAAAGCTTCTTCGATGATACTTCGGGCCGTACATGGTACTTCGACGTCTCGGCGAACTCGACTACGAGGTTATCCCCGACGGCACGACGAACGCTCAGCGGCGCCGGGCACGCCCCGAGGTCTTGCATGTGGTGCGCCTGAAGCCTTTTATGCTCCTTAAGAAACCCGTGCACTACAGCTCTTCCTCTCTTTGCTAGTTTTCTTTTGTATTATATGTGTGTTTTCAATTTCATGTTGTGTTTTAAGCATCGGGGAGATGCTCGGGGAGCATCGGTGAGAGGTGACTTGACTGCCGAGAAGGACGGATGCTGCCACCCGCGCTGGCCGGTTGCTGCTGGCCGTGAACCGTGGTCGCCGAGAGTTCCTGGCCGGACCCTGCCGTATGGCGCGTTTAGTTTAATAAATGGTTGTTTGTTTTGACCTGAAGCCTCCGTCGTCCTTGCTTTAACTACGGACGGGACGCAGCAAAGCCGAAACCCACAACCCATGGCAATTTTATATGGCCCCCATATTTTGGCTAAATTCAACTTTCCCTGAATATTTCCTTTACCACGCACCACGAGCTAAACATTTATAAGTTTGAAAAATCACTAACATCCTCTGCAAAAATATATCCATTCTAGCAGTCTTAGGCCTTACACTTCTGCGTTTTTACATGAGAGCAAATACACAAATGCTGATTCATTTTTTCTGCCGCTGCAGTTATAAAAGAGCTCACAAAAGAGCTGGCCTTTTAGATGTGAAGCATCTTATGGCGAAGCTTAATCCGGTGGTGGTGGTGGTGGTGGTGTGCCGCGTGACCACCCTTACTGCGCATGCGCAAACCCTGTAAAAAATTAAAATAAAAAACCTCCTCTCCCCCTCTCTCTCTTCTCTAGGCATCCCTCCCCGCGGCAACCACACCCTCACTGCGCATGCGCCTCCCCTCCTCCCTCCCCTCATATCTCCCCCCTCTCTCCTCCAGGCATCCCTGCCCGCGGCGTCCACACTCCCACTGCAGATGCGCGTCCCCCCTCTCTCTCCTCTCCTACGCTCCCCCCTCTCTCCTCTAGGCATTCCTGCCCGCGGCCTCCACACTCCCAGTGTGCATGCGCGTCCGCCCCTCTCTCTCCTGTCCTACGCTCCCCCCCTTCTCTCGCCTCGCGACGCCGACGCAGGCAGCATCTGCTAGCGAGTTTCTTGGTTGAAAAAACCGACTGCTCGCGCTGCACAACCGTTCACTAGCCACCCCGTATATATGGCACTGGATCTTGACCTGCAAGGTGGTGCCGGTGGAAGATTTCTCCTGTGCGTTGTTGAATAAACATTCGCAGCGTGCGCGTTAATTAAAAGCGGACTGCGGGTCTCTGTGTCCAGTCGGAGTCTTCTGTCTCATTGCCCATTAGCAGCGATTGGCATGTTCCAGTAGGAAACACCGCTCCATCACTGCCTGCGTTGCGCCTCCCCAGTTTTCTTTCCTGCGCAACGTTGCGATGAGCGCCAGCCTCAACGCCGCCGTCAGTGTAAGCGTTAGCGCCCGCTGCTTCACATCTGCACATGGTTCCCTTTAGCGGGAGATGGTGTAATTTTTTTTGTTAAGCGCGTTACGGTTACGGGTGGTAGCACTTGGTGTTATATTTTATAATGCATCTGTGCTCTATCACAATTATTTGATCTTAGGACGGCACATCTTTCAGATTCTCACCCCCTACGGTGCTGGTTCAGGAAATCCGTTACAAGTTAGCTCAAGAAGTTCCGACCAAGATACACACAAGGCACACAACGGAAATAATCAGAAACCAAGGAAACCTGGAGTAAGTACTCAGTTATATTCACGGCTTACTGCTTCGCACTGAGCAGTAATCACGCGTTATACGTGGTGTGACGATATCCAGCACCAATAAAAGGCACTTGCGTTACATGAAGAAAACCAAGTGCATTTTGTTTCCACCTCAGCGGAGGTATTTTTTCTTTACTAAGATTTAGTTAGGCCATTTCTAAAAAAACTGTATAATTAGCAAAGTGTCGATGAGACAATTGTAGCCACACTGAACGTACATCTGGATGCGCTGTTTACGGCGACATACTCATTTGGTGCTTTTGATTCGTCTCATCAAGAAATTACGCATCATAGGACAGATTCCTCGTAATTGTGCTTTATCCCGAATTCTAAAGTAGCACCATCGAACAAGCTATTTATTCGTAAGGCAGAATAAATGTGGAAAAGAAAGAAGAAATAAATTTGTGAGGTTATCTCGTCGGAAGACATCGAGCATGGTGGACAGGCGAGTAAGATGGTTTTCACAAGTAGTGGAAAAAACAATAAGATTGTCCACATAGCAAATACCGATACACCATATCATGCCTCGAAGGAGGCATGAAGTGGTCTATGGAAAGTCGCGGGAGAAGTGCGTAAGCCAAAAAGCATCAGTTTAAACTGATAAAGTCCATCGGGAGTCACGATGCAGTCTTCTCTCTCTCTCTTGGTCGTGGACAGCAATCTGCCAGTACCCGAAGCGCAGGTCAATTAAAGAGAAATATCTGGCGTCGTGCAAGCCATCGAGTGCGTCGTCTGTACGCGGGAGAGGATATACATCCTTTTTGGTAATGTGGTTGTGACGGCGACAGTCAACACCGAATCTCCAGATATTGTCCCTTTTTTTTTACAAGTACAACGGGAGAAGACCAGACACTGGAAGACGTTTTGATTAGGTCCTTACGAAGCGCTTTATCCTCCTCCCGTTGTATAATAGCACGATCCGGGGCGGATGCACGTTAGGGCAATCTGTGAACGGCTCAGGCATCACCGGTATCACTGCTATGGATGGGCGTGGATGTCTGGCCGAAATTACGGTCGCGGAAGTCGAAGACGCGGCGGAGTATGCGGCAGAGAGCAAATACTTTTCTGAAGTGAGGTCATGTATATCATTGGCGTGAACTGGTCGCAGAAGAAACGTGACGAGAATGACTGCAGTGAAAAATCTGGTGGTAAATTTGTGGTCAAAGGCGAAACTCTATGGTCTGCCAGTGGTGTCAGATGTGCAATATGCTGCGAGGAAGAACTTGCGCCGAGAAGTCAAAACTGAGGACGGGAGAAGAAATTCGATTGTCTGTAAATGTCTCCACCATGCTGGGGAGCGCGACATCAAGGGTCATGGCGACGTCAGGAATCGCAGGAGCAACAGAAGCACAATTGGGTACTGGCGGGAATGGCGAGCGCAGGACTTCAACTGTGGCTTGCGGCGGAAGTAGAGGAAATTAGAGAAAGGGGGGACAGGGCAGCCCTGAAGGGGCGGTATCTGACAACGAAGGGAACTTGTGGGGTCTCAGAGATGAGCCGCACTCTCGGTACAAGTGGGCACGAGAACGCCGTCGGGCAAAGAACACGTGCACAATTATCAACTTCATTTTACATCAAAGAGCTCACCAGCCGGATCTATTACCTCACTTGTAACACGTTAAATAACCAGATAAAGAATGACAATACAACACGTAAATTACATCGGTCCCTGCCGGTCGCAAGTTATCTTTTCGTCCACTTTCCTTTCTTCACATTTACATTACAATTACTTCTAATAGCTTCCCCTATACTTTCCCTGGCATCTTTGTCTGTTAGTTCTCATTAATACTGTGTTTAACAAGCAAACGAGCCCTTAGGTTTACAATTCTTTCCTTCATTCATAACGAGGGTCTCGTTCTGGCAGACTTGATGCCTTCAGGTGGTATGCGAGGGATTATTAGTTAGCTGCCTGTTCGTAATAAGATCACGTACTACGTGACGCCTACAGGCAAAAAACGTTGTTCCACACTCGCCGTAATGGCAACAGGCGGCGCTGACTGACGCTCCCACGTTTAAGTACACATATATACCCTATAAAGTGGACGGGGGGATGACCACCACAGTAGCTCAGTGGTAGAGCATCGGACGCGTTATTCGAAGGTCGCTGGTTCGGTCCCTGCCGGTGGCAAGTTATCTTTTCGTCCACTTTCCTTTCTTCACATTTACATTACAATTACTTCTAATAGCTTCCCCTATACTTTCCCTGGCATCTTTGTCTGTTAGTTCTCATTAATACTGTGTTTAACGAAGCAAACGAGCCCTTAAATTTACACTTCTTTCCTTCACGCATATACAAGGTGCCACGAATGCGGCGTCACAGACGTTCAACTCACCACAAGGTGTCCACGGGAAATGACCCGCGGTATCGTCCACATAGAGCCACAGCAAGAGACGCCCGTCCACGCATGCTGCCAAACTCCGAAGATACTCGCTCCTGTTTCATGGATGCCGGCCTAACCTCTCCCTCCAGGCGGCGCTGCTGATGCCACCACGCTAACCCTACCCCGCGTGAGCCCAGCGCCACCTCTCGCTCGGCGGCTGTTAAATGTAACTGTGGCTAATCCGCTATACGCGCGTGCGCCATGACACGATAGAGACTTTACAGGGTGTGATAGCACCCTCACAGGCTCTAGCCGAAGTCCTGCAGAGCATTCGATAAGCGCTGCTTGCTTGGTCAGAAAGACTATTCGCAGGATGAGGTCATGAGGGCAATTTTCTAGTACGGCAAACAGAACTGATGTGTGGTGATCAGAAATGATGATGTGCGCATTGCGCATACCAAGCACAACGGGAGTACTCCCATCGGATATACACCAGAGCACACCGACATCGCACCCAGGCGGCCGGCAAGCCAAGTGCATATTCTCGCACCCAGACCAAACAACACGCTGGACTGCCACCGCTGCCACGGCGCGCATGGGTTGCGCCAAGTAAACAAGGCAAGCTGCAGCTCTGGGACTTTAAATTGGGAAGAAGTACCCGCCCAGATCGCTTCCGCGCCTCGTTTAAGCACTTCTGCGTCGTCCTTGGATGCCAAAACAAGCAGCGCAGCAGGAGGATATTTCTTAGCACTGCTTACGACGACGACGCTCCCACGTGAATCGTGCGGACGTGGTGTTCCCGCTTTGCCGCGAGTGGATACTTGTAATTCAAACAGAAAAGCCAGGAGCCGACTGAAAATGCGCGAGTAAGTACACTAACTTTGTGCATTCTAGCGCGATGCCCACCCATTTTACGAAACTCATTGGCGTCACACGAAGCAGGTTTAAAGGCAGATGCAAGCTTTGTACGGGGGGTGCACTTAATACCTTTCAGCGTTTCCTTTGTCGAAAATGTAGTGCAAGGTAGTGCTTTGAAGCAGAAACAAGCAGCATGCTTTGCCACTTTCAACGCAGTATTTAGCTTTCGTACTTTCGATGGCATATCCACGCCTTCAAGATTAAGAGTTTCCGTCTTCAAATGACAGTAAATGGTACGGTGTACCTGAACAGCTGGCTGGAACGACGTGCCTTCAACCCAATGTTCGATGTCCCAGAATTTAATGCGACACAAGACATCCAGCTGGACAGGTACGTGAGTAAACAGTACTCGCGCCAATGTCACCAATGTCCTTTACGTCGCAGACGCAGCCGTAGCGCCAGCTCAAACAGCGAAATTTTTATCATATTTACACATCGCCCGTTCAATGAAAGAAAGCGGGATTCCGTCCATTTCAATTTTGACTTAACTAATATTAGCGCAGTTACGCTTGTAAACTATCATAGTTACAGGATTAAAATCATGTGGATAGCTTTCAAAATGGATCGATGAACGATACTGCAGGTCGTAGTCTCTGATAGCACGTTTTTGTGAGCAAGACACATTATTGTAAGAGCGCTCGTGAAACATAAATTACGTTCCGTGAGAGTGCCGCAAAGCGTACTGTAATTTTACGCGATGTATGCTGAAACGATCAGTTTTCGCAAAATGCTGTGCGCAACTCGCGAGCTGCAACGCAATTGCGACTCACGCGTACTACAGTGAGAATGATTTTTGTTTTTGTTTTTTGCGAGTGTAAGAGCATACGTACATCACTCTAGGCCCCGTACAGTCCAGTTTTCCAATCTGACTGCTGCGCCAGAGCGCAAAGCCTTGCGGATGAAAAAAAAAGCAACATTGAGACGGCGTCGGCTAAAATGGAACGCGATGTGGGCATCTCCTTCCCTGCATCAGTGGGTGGATTGTGGCAGGGGGGACGCGAGCGAGCGTCTATTTTCTGCGCGCGCCTGACGGCCAAGGTCAGCGAACTTGGGACGGGGCAGTGCGAGCAACGCAGCTAGCTAAGAATAAAAAAAATCAGGTGCATCTTCCCAAAGGGAAGCTTGATGGGATGCGAAGCAGCAGCGTTGCGCAGGGGGGGCGTCACGGGTTGAACGGCGCTAACGTGGCAGGTGTTGCGGGCGAACGGACGAGGCGGCAGCTGCGGGCGCTGCGGCGAGCGCGCGGCAGGCGAGGGAGAGAGTGACGTCAGCGCTGTTGCGAGGGGAGCGTGACGTCAACGCGCAGCTAGGCGTTACCTACTTGGCACCACTCCAACACCTGCGGCGAGGGGAGCGCGTTGCGGCGCGTTCGTACGGACTTACGGAGGGACAGCGTTACACAGGCTAGTCAAAGAGCTGCTTCGCACCTAAAAGTGAACTGTACCGCTGTTCATTTGTATCATGCGTGTCCAACTACGGCCGCTCTTTATCATGACGTAACAGTTCAGACGAACCAATCAAAAATGCAACATGGCGCCGTTCGCGACGAGAGGCGAGGTACCACTGCACCGAGACCGAGAGCCGTCCGTCAATTCGAATTCCTGTGGCGTTTGTTTGTTCCAGAAGAAGCTCTTTCCTAGTGTTATCCGCACGTACGCACCATCATCGTCGCCGGTCATCATTCGACGCAGTATAAGCTTGTGACTGTGCCGCGTTTGAAGTGCACCGAAGCGGCAGCTAGCAGCTCGGACGCTCTAGCGCGTTCCGTTGTCGCGTATTAAGTCGGTTATTTTGGATAAATAAACCTAGCACACGAATGCGTGAGACTCGAGGAAACCTTACGCAATACCGTTGAAAACACTCTAAGACTGATAGGAAGAATCTCGGGTAAAAACGGAGGGCTCCGCAAGTCAGAGCTCCTTCGTCTAATACAGGCTTTTGTAATTAGTAAAATCACATATACTCTCCCTTACCTTCACCTTAAACCAGCCGAGGAGGACTTCGTCAACACCCTCCTCCGCAGAGTTTACAAATACGCACTAGGAATTGCGTGTAATGCCTCTAACGCACGACTCCACCAGACAGGAGTCATAAATACCCTATCAGAAATCAGTGAAGCCCACTTAACAGCTCAATACGCTAGGCTCGCGACCACTAGCGCAGGCCGTCACATTTTATCGTCCACCCGCATTAACTTTACCTCAATCACCAATGCTAAATATAACATTCCCCACCACATACACAACCTGTTACTCATACCACCCCTTTCTAAAAACATGCACCCCACTTATCATACCAAACGTCGAATACAAAGAGCGAAAGCTCTTCAGAAAAGATTGCAAGGAGCCAAAAACGTGCTCTATGTCGATGCGGCAGAATACCCATCTTCCTCATCCTATGCCCTTTCTGCTGTCGATTCCAACGGCAAGGTGCTCACAACGGCATCCGTCACTGCCAACTCCTCGGAGGAGGCAGAGGAGGCTGCCATCGCATTAGGTCTATCCATCCCCGATATCACTATGATTGTTAGTGATTCCAAAACTGCCATACGTAACTTCAGTGCAGGTCGCCTCTCACAAACTGCCCTTTCAATTCTTCATAGACATCCTCCCACGCAAGACATTGCTATCATATGGACGCCCGCGCATGCGGGGTTGAGTGGCAATGAGGCGGCTCATGCCTGTGCTCGAGGAATGACGGGCCGAGCGCAGGCCTCTGATGACGCCTCAGACCACGTGACACCCTTCAGCGCTAGAGATCGTCTTTTGACCTTCCACGACATAACGAATCACTACCGCCTACAGCGTACCATGTACCCCCCCCCCCTTACATCGTGGAGCTACTCGCCACCACGAAATACTATGGCGCCAGTTGCAGACCCGAACGTTCCCTACCCCATCTTTCCGCCATCTTATACACCCTGCGATATATCCCTCCCCTTTATGCATTTTCTGCCAACAAAGAGCTAATCTAGACCATATTGTCACAAGACTTCAGATGTGCTGGGGTCTTTTTAATCAACTACCGAGTAGCCGGCTCTTGAAAAACGCGTCCGTCGCGGCTGGCTCTCGAGCGGAGAAGAAGAACTCACGCGATCTTCTTTTTCTTTCCTAGAGCGTGAGCCGCTCTTGCCCTCAACCCATTACAGGCAGGTGGCATTATCCCCCCCTTCCGAACAAACAAGTTCACAAAAATAAATAAAAAGCATAAACATAGACCGGTGAACGACAAAAAAAAGAACAGTTAAGAACGCGCAATGTACGGTTTCATGCGCACAACATGAACTACATCAGGGCTCGGTTGTACCCTGGTCCGTGCCTGCGAAGTTGAGTCCGGGATCACTTCGTAGTTCACGTCACTGACGCGGCGTATCAACTTTATACGGCCCAAAATACCGGCTCAGTAGCTTTTCACTGAGGCCACGGCGGCGAATGGGCGTCCACACCAAAACTTGGTCTCCTGGATTGTAGCACACTTCCCTGTGGCGAAGGTTATAGCGTCGTGCGTCTACCTGCTGCTGCTGGCCGATGTGCAGTCGCGCGAGCTGTCGAGCTTCCTCGGCACGCTCTGCGAATTCCTCGGCGTCGGTTGTCAACTCGTCGGCGTCTTGACACGGTAGCATTGAGTCCAGCATGGTCTGCACTTCGCGGCCGTAGAGAAGCCGAAATGGCGTAAATCGCGTGGTCTCTTGTACGGCGGTGTTATACGCGAAGGTCACGTAAGGCAAGATCCGGTCCCATGTTTTGTGCTGTACGTCGATGTACATTGCGATCATGTCTGCGAGCGTCTTGTTCAGTCGTTCGGTAAGTCCGTTGGTCTGCGGATGGTGCGCGGTCGTCTTTCGGTATCTGGTGTTGCTTAGTTCAAAAACTTCGTCCATAAGCTGCGCCGTGAATGCTGTCCCTCTGTCCGTTATTACATTGGAAGGAGCACCGTGACGTAACACGATGAGGCGCATGAAGAATTGCGCGACCTCGGAAGCCGTGGCTCGTGGTATCGCCTGCGCCTCAGCGTAGCGTGTTATGTAGTCGGTCGCGACGATCACCCATTTGTTGCCATCAGTAGAGAGGGGAAATGGCCCGAGAATGTCCATGCCGACTTGGTCGAACGGCGTGCAAGGTGCTTCAATGGGCTGAAGTAAGCCAGCCGGCTTAACAGATGGTTGCTTTCGGCGCTGGCATTCACGACAGCCTTTAACGTATTGTTTGACGCTTGCCGAAAGTCCGGGCCAATAGTACCTCTCGCTCACTCTGGCAAGTGTTCGTGAGTAGCCTAGGTGGCCAGACGTGGGTTCGTCATGGCAAGCGAAGAGGACGTCGTCTCGCATGTCTCGAGGAACCACCAGGAGGTAAGCACGGTCGTTCGAACGAGCGTTCTTCTTGTACAGCACGCTGTCTCGCAGGCAGAACGACGCCAACGAGCGGGAAAGATGGCGTGGGATGGCTGGGTCGCGGCCCTCTAGATGGTCGATGATTGGTCGGATCTCCACGTCATTTCGCTGCCTTGTGCTCGAATCCGATGAGCTAATGGCGCCCAGGAAACCGTCGTCATCCTCTGCTCCCTGACTGACGAGATGAAGTGGTGCGCGCGACAGTGTGTCAGCGTCTTCATGCTTACGGCCAGACTTATAAACGATGGTGACGTCAAATTCCTGCAGCCGCAAGCTCCACCGTGCTAGTCGTTCTGAAGGGTCGCGCATGCTTGCCAGCCAACAGAGGGCATGGTGGTCCGTCACTACTTTGAAGGGGCGACCATAAAGGTAGGGGCGAAACTTGGTGATGGCCCATACGACTGCGAGGCACTCTTTCTCCGTAGTCGAATAGTTCGCCTCAGCACGAGATAGTGAGCGGCTGGCGTAGGCAATGACTCTTTCCACTCCATCTTGATGCTGAACGAGCACCGCGCCGAGACCAATGTTGCTGGCGTCAGTATGCACCTCTGTATCAGCATCATCGTCGAAATGAGCGAGAACGGGTGCTGATTGCATGCGCTGTCGCAGTTCAGCAAAAGCCGCCTGTTGCTCATTATTCCAGACAAATGGCGTGTCATCCCTTGTAAGCCGAGTCAGGGGTTCCGCTATCTGCGAAAAGTCGTGAATAAATCTACGATAGTAGGCGCACAAGCCAAGGAAGCGCTGGACGGCTTTCTTATCGACAGGAGCTGGTAATGCGGCAACCGCGGCAAGCTTGTCTGGGCTTAAGCTCCTCATAAGCTCCTTATAACCTCACTTAAGCTCCTCACTTAAGCTCCTCATAACCGAAGTGGCACTTCTCCGGCTTGAGTGTGAGGTCTGCTGATCGGATTGCTTCTAGCACACTCCGCAGGCGGTGAAGGTGTTGCTCGAATGTTGCAGAAAAGACCACCACATCGTCAAGGTACACAAGACAAGTCTGCCACTTCAGCCCTGTGAGGACAGTGTCCATCATTCGCTGGAATGTTGCCGGCGCCGAACACAAGCCAAAAGGGAGCACTCTAAATTGGTAGAGGCCGTCTGGAGTCACGAAGGCTGTTTTCTCGCGGTCTCGCTCATCTACCTCAATTTGCCAGTACCCGCTTTTCAGATCAAGCGAAGAGAAATAGTGGGCATGGCGAAGTCTGTCCAAAGAGTCGTCGATACGCGGTAACGGGTACACGTCCTTTTTAGTCACGTTGTTAAGCTTCCGGTAGTCGATGCAGAAGCGTAGTGTCCCGTCTTTCTTTTTAACAAGGACTACTGGAGACGACCACGGGCTGTTGGATGGTTCGATGACACCATCGTCAAGCATCTCTCGGACTTGCGTACGTATTGCTTCGCGTTCTTTTGTCGACACGCGATAAGGGTGCTGGTTGATCGGACGTGCGTCCTCGTACGTGATAATCCTGTGCTGAGTGATGGATGTCTGACGCACCTTTGAGGAGCTTGCGAAACAGGACTTGAATTCGAACAAGAGCGTGCGCAGCGCTGTCTGGTTATCGGTCGACATCGCAGGATTGATGTCGATATGACCCAGTGCTGTGTCTGCGGTGTCCTATGCTTCCGAGGGGGAAACAGTTGCTAACTTTTGCTACTTCGTTGGCAAAGGCGATCGAAGTGCCGCGGAAGAGGTGTCGATGCTCGTTGCTAAAGTTGGTAACAAGCAATTGCGATCGGCCACCACGAAGCTGTACGACACTTCTGGCTACACAAATGCCTTGTTTCATCAGGTGCTCCAAGTTCGTTTCGGCCACCGCTTCACCATCGCCCAAACCACTACATGTGACGTCGACTAGGACACTTGCTCGTGGAGGAAGCGTTATGCTATCTGCAGAAACACGAAGTACGTCGACACGCCATTCGTCGTCCTGTACATCGATTGCTCGCTCGGCTGAAAACGTGACACGACGCTCTTGCAGGTCAATAATAGTGCCATACTCCTGCAGAAAGTCAACTCCAAGAATAACGTCGCGGGAGCACTCGCGTAGGACAAGGCAGCTTGCGACGAATGTATACCCTTCAATCTGAACTCTAGTTGCGCAGGCGCCCAGTGGAGTAACGACATGGCCACCAGCCGTCCGGATCTGCGAGTTGTGCCACGGCGTGACTACTTTCTTTAGCTGCGTTGCCAGTTTTCCGCTCAATATAGAGTAGTCTGCGCCGGTATCCACTAATGCATCAACCGCGTAACCATCAATTGTCACGGGTATGTCGAGCGAAAGCCGGTCGTACCGTGCAGCAACAGGTGATGTCGGATCAGTATCCCTGCGTCTCTGCGTCGATCGGAGGTCTTCAGCACTTCGTCCGTCAGCGACCCCGCCCCCAGAGGTCGCTTCAGTTAGTTTTCCCGGCGGGGACTGGGTGACCGCGCCCCAGTATATCGCTGGGGCGGAGGTGAAAATCTCCTCGGCGACGGTGAGCGCGACTGGTGCCCGGCTGACGATGGCATGCGCTGCTGAGCCAGGTAGTCCTCGATGTCTCGGGGTCGCTGGCCGTACCTGGGTGGCGGCGAATACGCAGAGAAACCGCGAAGCCCAAGGCGGCGGTATGGGCACTGGCGGTACAAGTGATCAGCTTCCCCGCAGTGAAAGCACAGAGGTCGGCGGTCGGGTGTACGCCAAACATCTGACTTCCGAGGGGACGTGCGCCTATCGTCGATGTAGTGTCCCGGCTGCTCCGAACGATGGGTGACTGCAGCTGCACGGACAAAGGGTGGCGACGTGTACCTATCGTCGTACTGCGGTATGGGCTGCGCCGACTGAAGCGACACGGTAGGAGGAGCACGAACGAACAGTGGCGGAGAGACAGCAGGGCGCTTTAAGGCGTCCGCATAGGTCGTCTCGCGGCGGTAGTCAGTAGGAGCTGGCGCAGCGCTGTCAAGAGGCAAGGTGTCTCGGAGGGCTTGGTGCAGCTCCTCTTTGATAACCGCTGCAATAGAGCCGTAAGTAGGATGAGGCGTCACGCCAGCCTCGTGCAACTCCTCGCGCACAACAGAACGTATGAGTTCTCGTAGGCATTCATTGTTGATTCCAGTGGTGGTGACAATGTCAGCAGCGGACATACCATTGACCTGTCTCTCATACAGGTTGGAGCGCTGCTGCAGCATCTTTTCCATGGTCACAGCCTCGGCCAAGAACTCCGCGACCGTCTTCGGAGGGCTCCGCACGAGGCCGGCAAAGAGCTGCTCCTTGACCCCGCGCATCAGATGGCGCAACTTCTTATCCTCCGCCATTCTTGGGTCAGCTCGTCGGAAGAGGCGTGTCATGTCTTCGACGTATGTGGTCACAGTTTCGTTTGGCAACTGGACACGGGCCAGAATCGCTCGTTCCGCTCGTTCTTGGCGATCAGCACTGGTGTAGGTCTCCAGAAGCCTACGACAGAATTCGCGCCACGACGTCAGTTGCTCCTCACGATTCTGATACCACGTGCGCGCCCCGTCCTCCAGGTAGAAGTAGACACGACTTAGTTTTGCCGCATCGTCCCATTGGTTCAACGCGGCTACGCGCTCGAAGTCGACCAACCAATCTTCGACGTCTTCGCGCTCTGTGCCGTGGAACGTCGCCGGGACCCGTGGGCTCTCCAAGGTATACCGGTTCGGCATTGCGCTTTCCGTGCCGGTTGGAGCTGTTTGAACCGAAGCGCTGGTCATACCTGTCGAAGTGGTAGGAACCGTATCGTCGACTTCAGGAGGCAATCCCCTGATTCGGCGGCTGGCTCGATGCACGGGGGTGTTAACTGCGACTGGACTCGTAGGGCGACTCCCAGGAGGGGTCTGCAACATCCGTGAGGGCTACCCAGCACCTCCACCAGTGTCACAAGACTTCAGATGTGCTGGGGTCTTTTTAATCAACTACCGAGTAGCCGGCTCTTCAAAAAAATTACACCATCTCCCCGCTAAAGGGAACCATGTGTAGATGTGAAGCAGCGGGCGCTAACGCTTACACTGGCGGCGGCGTTGACGCTGGCGCTCATCGCAGCGTTGCGCAGGAGAGAAAACTGGGGAGAGAGAAGAACTTTATTCATAGGGGCTTGGGACAAGGGGTCATGAGCTCGATGGGTGGGGCCCCAAGTCCAGGGCTCCACTGGCAACTGCCGCCTGCCTGACGTGACCCAGGAGCGCAAGTTGAACCTCCGGGTCAGAGCTGGCGAGCTGTGCCTCCCATTGCTCGAAAGTATTAGAGAGCCTGTAGTGACCTAAAAAGGTATCTAAATTTGGTGGTCGGTTTAGGCATCCCCATGATATGTGATATAACGAAGGCGAGCCGCCACACCACGGGCAGGCGTGCCCATACAGCGTTGGAAAAATTTTGTGCAATCTCTGCAGGTTGGGAAAGACCCCCGTTTGAATTCGGCGGAGATCAATCGCGTCCTCCCCTTGTAATGATTGGTGGGGGGTGCTGTATTTTTTGTCGCGTGCCTCGCTGGTGAGCAAGAAGTTCGCGAGGGGCCATTCTGAATGGGTCTTTGTCCTCCTCGCTAGTTTCCTTCTGGACTGTTTGGAAGGATTGAAAGTGCGGACGAGGCTCTGCTCGGTTCGTGAGCCCTCGAGCAAAAGCGTCGGCCCTTTCGTTTCCCTCCAGGCCTGTGTGTCCTGGACACCAGATCAGCCTGTAATTGTTTGCCAATGTTCCGCCAAGGAATTTACTTATATTTATCGGGAGGCGGCCTTTTAAAAAAAAAGAAACGGCACGCTTCCTGCGAGTCGGAGGCGCAAAGCAGGCAGTGATGGAGCAGTGTTTCCTACTGGAACATGCCAATCGCTGCTAATGGGCAATGAGAGACAGAAGACTCCGACTGGACACAGAGACCCGCACTCCGCTTTTAGTTAACGCGCACGCTGCGAATTTTTATTGTTCAACAACGCACAGGAGAAATCTCCCACCGGCACCACTTTGGAGGTCAAGATCCATTGCCATATATACGGGATGGCCAGTGAACGGTTGTGCAGCGCGAGCAGTCGGTTTTTTCCGCCAAGAAACTCGCTAGTAGACGCTGCCTGCGTCGGCGTCGCGAGGCGAGAGAGGGGGGAGCGTAGGAGAGGAGAGAGAGGGGGGTGACACGCATGCGCAGTGGGAGTGTGAACGCCGTGGGCAGGGATGCGTAGAGGAGAGAGGGGGGGAGCGTAGGAGAGGGAGAGAGAGGGGGGGACGCGCATGCGCAGGGGGAGTTAGACGCCGCGGGCAGGGATGGAGAGAGGGGGAGTGTAAGAGGGGGAGAGAGGAAGGGAGGCGCATGCGCAGTGAGGGTGTGGTTGCCGCGGGGAGGGATGCCTAGAGGAGAGAGAGGGGGAGAGGTTTTTTTATTTTTTATTTTTTTTTAACTGTTTACGCATGCGCAGTAAGGGTGGGCACGCGGCACACCACCACCACCACCACCACCACCACCGGATTAAGCTTCGCCATAAGATGCTTCACAGCGGAGAAGAAGAACGCACGCGATCTTCTTTTCTTTCCCTAGAGCGTGAGCCGCTCTTGCCCTCAACCCGTTACAGTCAGGTGGCAATATCATGTGGGGGGTGTAGTCGGAACCCACCACCTAACTCTCTAAACATTAATAGTAAGGAGCAGTGGGAGGCTGTCATGTGCAGCTCGGCGCCCGAGGTCCAGGACCAGATCTTGGATTGGGCCAAGAGGGTAGCGGAGACCTACGCCGGGTAGGCTCCTCTGATCCCTCCACCACTGCCCCTTTCCCTCTTGGGATAAATAAAGTTTTTCTCCTCCTCCTCCGTTGTCGCGTTCGCTCGTGTGCAGTGAGTCGGAATGTGCGCGTCGGTGCTCGATTACCGTCTGCAAACGCCATAGCATTAGCGTTGCCACATGTGCGTGTGTGTATGTTTGTGTTACTTGGAGCTCGCAACGTGGGAATGTTGGTTATCTATTGCGCAATACGCGGTGCTGTGCGTCTCTGTGAATGGCGTATGTGCTGATGGAGCGAAAGAGAAAGAAAACGACCATCATAACCCGTTAGGGCAACGCAGTGCGAAAGTAAACAAACCAGGTGTGGAGAACATGCTGTGGTGTGTGCATTATAAGGAGATAATCGTTGTCATCCGGTGCATGTCTGATTATGTGACGTGTGCCACCAGCCCAGAATGATGTGCTAGGTTGAAATGCGCGTCGCGCAAGTCTCACGCTCGATGCACGAACGCCTTGCATGAAAAAAATTACACCATCTCCCGCTAAAGGGAACCATGTGTAGATGCGAAGCAGCGGGCGCTAACGCTTACTCTGGCGGCGGCGTTGACGCTGGCGCTCATCGCAGCGTTGCGCAGGAGAGAAAACTGGGGAGGCGCAAAGCACGCAGTGATGGAGCGGTGTTTCCTACTGCAACATGCCAATCGCTGCTAATGGGCAATGAGAAACAGAAGACTCCGACTGGACACAGAGACCCGCTGCGAATTTTTATTGTTCAACAACGCACAGGAAAAATCTCCCACCGGCACCACCTTGCAGGTCAAGATTCAGTGTCATATATACGGGGTGGCCAGTGAACGGTTGTGCAGCGCGAGCAGTCGGTTTTTTCAACCAAGAAACTCGCTAGCAGACGGTGCCTGCGTCGGCATCGCGAGGCGAGAGAGGGGGGAGCGTAGGAGAGGAGAGAGAGAGAGGGGGTACGCGCATGCGCAGTGGGAGTGTGGACGCCGCGGGCAGGGGATGCCTAGAGGAGAGAGGGGGGAGCGTAGGAGAGGAGAGAGATGGGGGACGCGCATGCGCAGTGGGAGTGTGGACTCCGCGGGCAGGGATGCCTAGAGCACGGTCGCCTGGATCATCGGCGCGCGCGGCTGTGTTGCTCCGGCCATTCCATTCGGACGGAGGAGGCGTTATTGCAGAAGGGGGGCGTGACCGCTCCTTTCGCCGCATCGCGGCGCTCGCCTACTACCCCTCCATTCTTTTGCTATCTATGGGGATGGTTTGCGGCGCCTTGAAGATATCGCCGTATAGTAAGCGTGGGTTAGCATAGCACCCCCTCCCCCCTCACATAAACGCACATAAAAGGATGGATGGCGGCTATTGCTGTATTCTTTATTTTTTTGTGTGTGCGCGCCTGTCCCTGTCGTGATGATCGTGCCCGAAGCGAACACACATGTGAGCCAGTTCTCAAGAAAACTGTTTCTGTGTTCTTAAGTGCAGCATTTCAGTAGGAAGTATACCTGCGAGGGAAAGTACGAGATTTATTACAAGACCCTTTTTTTCTGAGTGCTTCCAGAATAGGAGAAACTATTCGAAGGTTGGTAGCGCTGCTTAAAGGAGGTTGGCGGAGATCCCTTGGGATGCTGTGGCCTTGAGTGCGCAAGCTTTACCTGCTAGAAGGAATGCTACTTTAGCGTCGAGGCAACGTAATCTTTTAAGGCGAAAGCCTTTAATGTCTCATGCTCACGTCCGTCCGTCCGGCGTCCGTCCGTCCGTCCGTCCGTGTCTGTCCGTCCGTCCGTGTCCATCCGTTCGACCGTGTCCGTCCGTGCGCCCGTCGGTGTCCGTCCGTCCGTGTCCGACCGTCCGTACGTCCATGTCCGTCCATCCGTCCGTCCGTCCGTCCGTCCGAGCCCTGGCACGGAACCAGGTGGCCGCCGGGGTGCGCAAACGGACGCCGGTCACGTCGGACTCTACAGTGCTCGCGCTTTGCTTGCGTAGAGTCGCTGTGGCCAACGTGCCAATCATGCAAGAAGGGAGACGCACGCATCGCGTTCCATTCTGACCGACGCCCTCTCAATGGACACATGCGTTCGCGGAACACACTTTGAAATTGACAAAAGTCCGTCTGTTTAAGCGCTGGAACGCGGAGGGCGTTTGCGCGTTGCGCAAAGCGCGAGAAAATACGAACGCATGCGAACGGAGGAAGATGATTCTCGGGTCTCGTTGCGATTCGCGGTAAAAAAATTAAAAAAGAAAACACGCACACATTCTGTTTGTGTGCCATCGCACTGAGAGTGTAAAAGAAAAAAAAAACATGACATAGTCACTCGAATGGCCACAAGCTTTCGCCGAACACGCTTTGGAATGTACAAACTGTCCTTAAATTTTTGGACACGTTGGCCACAGCGACGCTAAACAAGCAAAGCGCGAGCGCTGTAGAGTCCGACGCGACCAGCATCCGTTCGCACGCCCCGGCGGCCACCTGGCAACGTGCCAGGGCACGGGCGGAGGGACGAACGGACGTGAGCATGAGACATCAAAGGCTTTTGCCTTCATAAGAACGTCGCATTCGCATCACTGTCGTATCGTGGGAACTTCAGAATTCAAAGAGACGGGCCCACAAAAAAATCTTGCCTTTCATCGGCAAGGCGAAACGACTACTGCATTATCATTACAGCAATTTAGTTTCCCGGCAAAGTGATGCTCTTAAAGGACCCCTGACAGCAAAAGTTTTGTTTGCAACTTTTTTTACAGTAATTTGTAGCTTTGCGTCTGGTAAGCCGAAATTCAATAGTAAATGCTCTAACGCATCGTATAATTAATGCTAGCGCCGTTAATTCAGAACGATTTTGCTGGAGTTCGGAACGCCCACCTTAAATACCATAAGAAACTAGCGCCCCACAGCGGGGCAGCACCTGAGACTACATGCTCAAGCTTCGGCGACGCTGAACGCGCCGTTTTCAACTAGGGGGACCCGCGGGGGTGAAGAGTGAAATGATGTGGGTTCGTTGAGCGTGTCCCCCTCAGGAAAAAGAAAAGCATTCCTGGCGTAAGCAGCCAAAACCGCCTTGAGAACAGCCGGACAACAAAGCGAGAGGGGGTGACGAACAATAGTCCTCGCCGGGTGCCAGTCGGGATATTGTGCGCGCCCCGAAGATGTTCTGTGACATCGACAATACTTGCTTGACCTCTGTAACGTCACGAGGGGAGCCTCTGTCTACGTGAAACCACAGAAAATGTCGATTGCGCCTGAATACTCGCTCGAGCACTGACCTTTACTTCAAGACCAAATTAAAATATCTTACAGGCAACGCTCGTGCCTGATAATCGGTGAGAAGTGCCCCGGCATGCAGGAGTCTCAAACAACACAAGCATCTCGAGTTTCCAAATTTGGTGTCAGGGGTCCTTTAAGACAGCGCTTGACCGCAAAACATAGCTGTGCACTGTCGACGACGACGAAATGCATTTCTTTAAAAAGAAAAAGCATGGAGCGCGTCGATCCAGGCGACCGTGGCAGAAACGAGCGCCAAAACAAAGAATGAGAAGCACGACAAGTCACGTACCCAGCCCAATACATCTGTCATGGCATATGAACGCGCCGCGCCACACGAAGTCTCGATCGTAATGTGCTACAGAGAACACTCACTGTGCCAAGCCCGATTAAGAAAACATAACAGCGTGCCTTGATTCCCGTCAACACATGCGCGATCTCCAATGCGCATTTCTCCAAGCACGTTCTGTGGCTGCCTACGGCGCGGCATCGTCGGCAAGGAAGTCGGAGAAGAGCGCCGCGGCGCGGCGGGCCTACCGCAATTACATTTTTTTCAATGGGGCGCGCGCCGAATGGGACGGCCGGAGCAACACAGCCGCGCGCGCCGACGATCCAGGCGGCCGTGCCTAGAGCATAGAGTTTCCTAAAATTAACTAGAGGGGACTCTGGCGCTGCGATCGTTCAGCCACCATGGGAATGATGGGTAGTACACGGATTTGCCTAGTCTTCGTGCTTCCCGGCTTCGAACGCACTTGTGGCTTTGTTTATTTTTGCGTTTTTGTTCAGTTTCGGATAAAAGAATGGACCGTTGTGAACTTCGTGAGCGTATTTGAATTCGTGAGCCTAAAAAGGCGAAGGTGGTGAAGCGTAACTGCTAAACCTTTGTTGAACTTTGTATTGCGGCAAAGCGAATTCGGGCCACACGCAGCCAAAAGAACGAAGACTTGGCAAGACTAGGCAAATTTGTGTACTACTCATCATTCTCATGCTGGCTGAAGCGCCGTGTGTTGCAGCCCCCATAGACACTAGCGCCAGAGTTCCCTCTAGTGCATTTATAGGAAACTCTATGGCCTAGAGGAGAGAGGAGGGAGGGGCAGTGAGGGTGCGGTTGCCACGGGGAGGGATGCCTAGAGGAGAGAGGGGGAGATGAGGTTTTTTATTATTTTTTAAAGGGTTTGCGCATGCGCAGTAGGGGTGGCCAAGCGGCACACCACCACCAACACCACCGGATTAAGCTTCGCCATACGATGCTTCACATCTAAAACGCCGTTGGAGGTAATCGTTGTATAAAAAGAGCGAAATGATGCACGCTACATAAAATCGCTCTGACGCAGGAACCTTTGATTGCATGCATCGCGATCGCAACTGAAGTGACGCCGCTAAAACTATCATTGAGTAAAAAAACAGCTTTTGTTTATAATGGCGTTGCATCATACTTCACGATATCATATTTTAAATTCTGCTTTTCTCTAACGTGCGTTTTCTGTATTTTGTGTGTATTGTGTCCATATATTACGCAGTGATAATTTGTTTATCTAAAACTGCAGTGGTCTCTCGTGAAGCTTATAGTCTGTAGTTTCTTTTAAATGATTGCCCTTCTTGTGATGCACGTCTTTTTTGTATGGTCTTCTGGCTACTCAATTTTTCATTTTTACATTTTCTATTTTTATTTTCTGTGTCCTTTTCCTTTTTTCTTTCTCTCCCTGTTTGGAGGACGATGCTATAAAAGCGCATCAAAGCTTCGTAAATTATGCCGTGATAAAGATCGGTCTCCGATTTACACTGTTTCTTTTAGAAGCGTATATCATTTTCCTGTTTGTCTTACGGCAATCGAATACAGCATCTTCGCAATACACACACACGCACACACGCACTCATATATATATATATATATATATATATATATATATATATATATATATATATATATATATATATATATATATATATATATATATATATATATATGTATATATATATATATATATATATATATATATGTGTGTGTGTGTGTGTGTGTGTGTGTGTGTGTGTGGTGCGCAGAAAAAAAATCGGCCACTTCAGTGGCAGTCCCAGCTTGTAGCGAGGCTGTTTCCGCGTAGCGGGTCAGATGGTCAACACCCGTCACAATCCAGCGATTCCCATTGGATGTCACGGGAAGAGGGCCGTACAAGTCTATCCCCACGACTTCGAAAGGCAAAGCGGGACAAGGAATTGGTTGCAGGAGGCCAGAAGGAGCTGTGGTGGGTCGCTTACGGCTTTGACAGTCGACGCATGAGGTAACATACTTGGCAACGGCTGACGAGAGCCCCGGCCAGGTGCAGTGACTTCGTATTTTCTCGTACGTTTTGTGGTAGCCGAGATGACGGGCGGTGGGATCATCGTGAAATGTTTGCAGAGCCTCACGTTGCAGAGAACTTGGTATAACTGGGACCCATTTGTTCCCATCGACGTGATAAACGTAGCGATGTAAGGCACCACTGTGAACCTTGAATTGGTCAAGTTGTCGACAAAGTCGGGCATTCGGAGGGACGGAAGTACCTTCCAAGCGTGCTAGAATAGAGCGGCAGTAAGGATCGACGCGTTGATGTGAGGCCAGGACAGATGGGCTGCCGGACCTTAGCCAACTGAGCGATGAAATAGGTAAAGCAGTCGTGGTGGTAAGAAGCGAAGGTGAGTTATCATGGCTGGGCAGTGGGCAACGAGAGAGGGCATCGGCGTCTTGATGCTTCTTTCCAGGCCTGTAGGCGACATCAAAATCGTACTCCTGCAAACGAAGCACCCAGCGACCAAGGTGACCCGATAAGTTTTTGAGCGACGAAAGCCAGCACAGTGCGTTATGGTCGGTAACGACTGTAAAGTGGCGGCCGTGGAGGTATGGCCGAAATTTTTGTACTGCCCAAACAACAGCGAGGCACTCCTGCTCTGTTATCGTGTAATTCTTCTCTGCAGCAGTCAAAGCACGACTGGCGTAAGCGGTGACTCGTTCACGTGCTGTGGTGTCACGTTGCAGAAGAATGGCACCAAGACCATGGCTGCTGGCGTCAGTGTGAAGGATTGTGGGTGCACTCGGATCGAAGTGGCATAGTACCGGGTCGGATGTCAGGGCTTGCTTCAACGCCAAGAAAGCCCTATCACAGTCTGCAGCCCAGACGAAAGGCGCGTTACTTGCGAGCAGTTGGTGGAGCGGGGACGCAACCTCTGCGAAGTCACGTATGAAGCGCCGGAAGATGCCAAGCCGAGAAAACTGCGCAGGTCTTTCTGACGCAGCGGACGGGGAAACTCGAGGACGGCGGCAAGCTTCTCAGGGTCCGGTCTAATTCCTTCTTTGCTAACCAAGTGTCCCAGAACCTTGATCGTCTTGCTGGCGAAGCTACATTTTATTGTATTCAGCTGTAGGCCAGCTTTCGCAAGGCAGGCTAGTACTTCTTCAAGACGCTGTAGATGTTGCGAGAATGTAGACGAAAACACTACGATGTCATCGAGGTAGCATAAGCAGGATTTCCACTTCAGAACACGCAGTACGCTGTCAATCATGCGTTCGAAAGTAGCGGGCGCATTACAAAGTCCAAAAGGCATCACATTACATTCGTACAGCCCATCTGGGGTGGAAAAAGCGGTCTTCTCTTTGTCAGATTCGGACATGGGCATTTGCCACTAGCCCGATCGCAGATCAAGGCTAGAAAAATACTCGGCACCATGTAACGAATCCAGTGCATCGTCGATCCGTGGCAAAGGGTACACATGTTTGCGCGTTATCTTGTTCAGCGCACGGTAATCGACGCAAAAACGTACTGTACCATCTTTCTTTTTTGCACCAAAACAACTGGGGAGGACCAGGGACTGGAGGAAGGTCGTATGATGTTCCGTCGAAGCATATCTGAGGCGTTTTCCTCAATGATCTTGCGCTCTGCCAGAGACACTCGATATGGGCGCCGGTGAATAATACGGGAGCCGTCGGTCTGAATACGGTGAGTAGCGGCAGTGGTCATACCAAGGGTGGGCGAATTGACGTCAAACAATGAGTGATGTCGGTTCAGCAAGGTGAGCAAATCTTGTCTCTGGGCTTCTGTCAGATCAGGGCTTATGGTTGACGCCAGAGGGGTGGGAGAGTTGAGTGGCGGCGAGGTTGATTCTGGTAGTTCTTGACTCGGAAGGGCAACAACTGTAACGGGATCAACGTCAACCGCGCAAGTGACTGTGGACCCACACGGCAGCAGTAAGGGTTCGGGTGTTTGATTTAGGGCAGTAAGGAAGGCAGACCCCTCGGAGAAGCGAATGAGGCCCGGAATTCCTCGATGGAGGGTATGGCCGTAAGGTAACACGAGCACGTCGCCATCCACAATGTTGCTGGAATTAAAGCATAAGATTTCTTCTTTGGATGGCCAAAGAACATAGTCTGAGGTGGTGACGAGAAGAATGCGCCCTTCGACTTCAGGCATTGAAGAGTCAGTGGCATTAAAATGTATCAGGCGCTGACGACAAGATATAGACGCGGACGCGGAAGACAAGAAGTCCCAACCCAAAATGAGTTCGTGGGTGCACTCACGGAGAACAGCGATGACAATATGATGACGAATACCATCGATGCAAGCACGAACCGTACTCTGTGCGAAGGGACAAATGATGGCGTTCGTCGCTGCACGGAGAGATGGGCCACAGTAAGGCGTGGTCACTTTTCGGAGGCGGGAACAAAGGTCAGCACGAATAATCGAAATGGCAGCGCCAGTATCCACACGAGCTTCAACGCGTACACCCTCTATTAACACTACTAATAAGTTCGAAGGTCGCTCTGGAGGACTTGTTGGCTGTCCGATGGACGCAGTTTCCCCTCCCAAAACTGCATCGGGGGAGTTTTCCGAGTGGGCGATCGGGGCATGGGAGGCGGGTCGCAGAGGCGACACTGAACAGCGGCGTAGAGATAGTGACCGGCGGCGGGACTCACGCGAATTCACTGGGATATCGGCACTGTAAGAAGGAGAGGGCGAAAGGTAAAATGGAGAGCGGTAGGGCGGCCGTTGGTAGATCGGGGTTGGACGGACGCTGGCGCGTTCCTCGGGAGCGTAGCCACGTTGCTCATCCTGTTGGCGCCGTCGGCAAAACCGAGAGATGTGTCCTCGGCAGCCACAGTAGTAGCAGATGGGTCGGGGAGGTCGCTGCACAGGATAATAAGGCTGTGGACGCATCGGCGGTGACAACGAAGCCACAGGTGGGTGGTCCCCCTGGTGCAGGCGCAGGGACGGTGGTGGCTGCAGAGAGGGCCGCAACGTCGGCGTACGTTGGCACCTGACGAGCGCAGAGACCGTCGGAGCACGTTTGACGTGACGCGGACGCAACCCCCCTGCTTAATGATGTCCGCAAGTTGGTCGAAACAGCAGGTAGAGGAGACTGCGGAGCGCAGGAAGAGCAACGCCCATGAAGCTCTTCACGAACGATGTCACGGATCAGCGTACGTAAGTCGAGGGCCGCAGGAAGACGTATGTCCGAGGTATCGTAGCATAAACGAATAGTCTGGAGTTCCTCAAGACGCTGGCAGATGGTGATTACGTCTTGAGTGGTGGCAGGATTTTGCGTGGCGAGGGCGTTAAAGGCGACGGTGTTGATGCCTTTAATAATGTGGCGTATCTGGTCGGCCTGGGACATGGCAGAGTTTACCCGCTTGCACAACGCAAGAACATCCTCAATGTAAGAGGTGTACGATTCGCCGGGCAGTTGAATGCGTTCAGCGAGCTGCTTCTTCGCTGCCTCAGCGCGAACTGTGGGGGCACCGAAAATCTGGCGAAGCTGCTGCGTAAACGTGTCCCAGTCGGGAAGATCTGGTTGATGGTTTCAAAACCAGGTTTTCGCGACAGCAGACAGGTAGAAGGGGACGTTCCGTAACTTCTGGGGGGTTGTCCCACCTGTTCAAGTCGCTGACGAGGTCGAAGTTTGGTAGCCAGTCTTGAACATCGTCCCCTCGTAGACCAGAGAACACTGGCGGATCACGCTGACGGCTGTTGCTCAAACCAGAAGGCGGAGGCTGAAGTGGGTCGGCGGCCGCGGACGAACTAGGATTGTCTTGAGCGGCCATTCCAGGCGGTAGCACTCGACGACCTGAGCGGAGCTCCAGTGAGGGCGTGCGAGAGGACTGGGGGGATCATAAAGCACCGTCCACCACTTGTGAGGAACCGCTTTATTCGAGACGAGCTCGGGCTCACACACGATGATGATGATATATACAGATGACGAAGTTGTACAAATGATGATGATATGTCAAGGTGACAACGAAGAGTCAGTAACTGCGCTCACAATATATATCAAGCACGTAGGAAAAAATTGTTCTGGGAAGGACTGACGTTTCGGCCGCGGGACCGGCCTTCGTCGGAGTGATGCACACATGCGACATCAACGCAATATAAGACGACCAATGACTTAGCGTAGCACTATTATTGGCTGACAAGCGATTGTTAAAAGCACGTGGTGAACAGTACGCGTGATAGGACAAGAAAACGGGAATGTACGCATGCGCATTTGCGGGCCAAAACGGAGTGGAAAAATAAAGCGACAGTACATATGTGTCACCAAAACGAAAATACGTGGTAGGTTCAACTGACCACAGATTATAGATCAACATAAGCGCGTGCGCAACATCTCGTCATGATCCGAGAGAAAATGAAATGAAATAGGGGACTAATCTATCTGCGTAAAAAATGTAGCGGTAATAATAACGGGGAAAGTCAAGAGGAACTAAATGGGTAGAAAGGAAAGTTTGCCAGCACTTTCATTCATAACACAAGTGACGGCCTTAAATTTATAGATTAAATACGATTCTCGAAGCTCTCTTTCGTGGTGGGAACGGAAACCAGATTGAAGGATTATAGCTGTAATATTATCAAATGAATGGCCCGGAATGCGCACGTGTTTTGATAGCGGAAGGTTCGGAATAGTGGCAGCATGACACTTATGGTTGTTAACTCGGTATCTGAAGGGCGTTGCGGTTTGCCCAATGTACTGTAAATTGCAGACGGAACACTCGAGCAAATAGATACAGTTGTAGGTGTCACACGTGAAGTTACCTTTAATCTTATAGAAGAATTCGGAAGCAGTGCTTTTTAGCAATATCTGACGTCTTCATATGCGCGCAGACCTTGCATCGCGGCTTCTTGCAAGGTCGACAACCGACATTATCGGGAACGTTTGTCTTAGATGAAGTTAGGATGTCATGCAGATTACGAGACCGTCTGAAGACTACCCGAGGTGGCACTGGAAAGATTATTTTAAGATTAGCACTCTGCGCTAGTATGTTGAAATGTTTTTTTAAGAATTGAAGAAACGTTTGGAAAGATTAATTTAAGATTAGCACTCTGCGCTAGTATGCTGAAATGTTTTTTTAAGAATTGAAGAAACGATTGAGCGGCTCGTGTTGCACCTAGGGGACTTAGTCTTTCTGTAAAAGCAGCCACGAGCCATATGTCCGCTAAAAATATCGGTGAGTGGGGCGAAATCCTTACAAAAGCCTCTTTGGATCTTACCCGTATTGTTCAGAACCATTACAAGCATGCTTTAAAAGACTCTCTAAACACAGAACGACAACTGTACGCGAGTAGTGACCTCAGTGCGCATGAAATTGCCGAATTGGAAAGATATAAAGTAAAGACTCTAAGCGAGATTTAAGACAAAAAATGTAAAAAAGTTGCTCCGTGATGGCGTGAACCGCTCGTTGTTTCCAAAACAGGTAATAACGGCTGTCCCGACAAACTCGTTTCCTGAGCTAGAGGATGGCACCCCGCCGTCCACCAACGTAGTAAACCTTTCGCATGTTAGCTTAAATAGGGACGAACTGCGCGTCTTGTCACGGGGCGTCACCTTCTGTCCTGCAACAGGCGGATATGATGATTTCCAATTGGCTAAGGATTTGGAAAATGTTTCACGTAACATGCGCCTACGAGAATATTCCCATAACCGTCCGTCAACTAGTGACACTCAGCCAGTTGTGTTTAGTAACAACCGTTGGACACCTCCAGTGCAACGTGACAAATACCTAGACATGTATATTGAAGCCGTCCAACGCGATGTCCTTAAAGCCTACGAAAAGCAAAAAATCGTTTAAATCTAATATTTCATTTGAGGAAACGAAAGCAATTGCGTCATTGGCTAAACGCAGTGATATCGTGATAAAGCCAGCCGACAAAGGTGGTGCTGTTGTAATTATGAGCAAAACAGATTATATAAGCGAAGCCCATAGACAGCTTAACAATCCGGTTTTTTATAGGCACCTAGACTATGATCCCACAGAAGAGTTTAAAGCAGTTGTACAAGATACTATCAATGATCTCGTAAAATCAAATCAATTAGGCGACAAGGCAGTACGTTCTCTCGTCCCGCTCAGTCCCGTCCCTGGCAAGTTCTATTTGCTGCTCAAAATACATAGAGAAAACTGTCCTGGTCGCCCCATTGTTTCGGGCATTGGCACCGTTACGGAGCAACTTTCTGGCTACGTTGATGTAATAATCAGTAGTGTTCCATGTAAATTCTCGTCCTATCTCAAGGACACAAACCATTTTTTCTTGGGCATTGATGACCTCGTTATAGCAGATAACGAGGTCATCCTGCTCGTGACTTTAGACGTGGTTTTACTGTATACCAATATACCCCATAGTGATGGAATCCAGGCAGTAGTTCATGCGTACGAAGGATTGTCTGATGAAAAAACCCATTGGAAGTGATACATTAGCTACCTTATTGAAATTATTCTTACAGCTTAATAACTTTGACTTTAACGGCTCTCATTATCTTCAAGTAAGTGGTACATCAATGGGCACTCGCATTGGACCTAATTACGCTAGTCTTTTCATGTCGGTTCTGGAAAATGACTTCATTAGAAATCGCGTGTTAAAGCCACTTTATTATAAGTGATTTAGAGATGACATTTTTCTCATCTGGCCCCGTGGTGAAAATGAACTTTTATTCTTCATAGCTGATTTCAACACCGTTCACCAATCTATTTCGTTTTCGCATGAATACTCTCGTTCTACCATTAATTTTCTGGACGTCACAGTTGCCATATCTTGCAACAAACTAACCACCAAGCTTTACAGGAAACCTACAGACAGGCACCGTTATCTTCACTTTAAAAGTTCGCATGTAAAACATTGGAAAACGAGTATACCGTATAGTCAGGCGTTCGGCTTTAAGAGAATTTGCTCAGAGCAGTCAGACTTTCGTGAAAACTGTGAACAACTCCGCGAAGCTTTGATCCAACAGGAATAACCAACCCGCATTGTTGAGGATGCCGTTAAAAGAGCCGATGCACTTAATCGCAAGCATTTGTTCCGCGCTAAGAAGCAACCGTCAGTTCAGGCACAAAGTAACCTGGTCCTAACACACTCAGCATCGGTGCCAAACGTTTCTTCAATTCTTAAAAAAAACATTTCAACATACTAGCGCAGAGTGCTAATCTTAAATTAATCTTTCCAGTGCCACCTCAGGTAGTCTTCAGACGGTCTCGTAATCTGCATGACATCCTAACTTCATCAAAGACAAACGTTCCCGATAATGTCGGTTGTCGACCTTGCAAGAAGCCGCGATACAAGGTCTGCGCGCATATGAAGACGTCAGATATTGCTAAAAAGCACTGCTTCCGAATTCTTCTATAAGATTAAAGGTAATTTAACGTGTGACACCTACAACTGTATCTATTTGCTCGAGTGTTCCGTCTGCAATTTACAGTACATTGGACAAACCGCAACGCCCTTCAGATACCGATTTAACAACCATAAGTGTCATGCTGCCACTATTCCGAACCTTCCGCTATCAAAACACGTGCGCATTCCGGGCCACTCATTTGATAACATTACAGCTATAATCCTTCAATCTGGTTTCCGTTCCCATCACGAAAGAGAGCTTCGAGAATCGTATTTAATCTATAAATTTAAGGCCGTCACTTGTGGTATGAATGAAAGTGCTGGCAAAACTTTCCCTTCTACCCATTTAGTTCCTCTTGACTTTCGCCGTTATTATTACCGCTACATTTTTACGCAGATACATTAGTCCCCTATTTCATTTCATTTTCTCTCGGATCATGACGAGATGTTGCGCACGCGCTTATGTTGATCTCTAATCTGTGCTCAGTTGAACCTATCACGTATTTTCGTTTTGGTGACACATATGTACTGTCGCTTTATTTTCGCACTCCGTTTTCGCCTGCAAATGCGCATGCGTACATTCCCGTTTTCTTGTCCTATCACGCGTACTGTTCACCACGTGCTTTTAACAATCGCTTGTCTGCCAATAATAGTGCTACGTTAAGTCATTGGTCGTCTTATATTGCGTTGATGTCGCATGTGTGCATCACTCCGACGAAGGCCGGTCCCGCGGCCGAAACGTCAGTCCTTCCCAGAACAATTTTTTTCCTACGTGCTTGATATATTTTTTGAACTGTTACTTCCGGGTCCTATGTTATCCCTTCAATATATATATATATATATATATATATATATATATATATATATATATATATATATATATAAATAAATATATATATATATATATATATATATATATATTGGTGGGCATTTATTAGACCCATCCTCTTCATCTGTACATTATCATCATCATAATTCGTTCGGGCGTGCATCATCGTCGTCGTGTATCATCATCATCGTGTTGGGTTCAGCCTAGCTGTTCGCTGCCGGGTTCTCGGGCAAATAAAGGTCGTCCAAACCAAGACCTCATACGTGGTGGAGGTTGCTCTGGGATCCCCCGTCCTCTACACGCCCACTCTACCCCCTCTGGAGCTTCGCTCAGGTCGCCGTTTGTGCCAGCTGTTCGGCAATATGTCACAGCACGACCAGGTCGGCGCTGCAGCCGTCTCTACCTGGCGCCGCCAGCCACGCCGTCTCACGTCGTCAACACCCACCAACGTGAGCCCCATCTCTTCGCTGGTATGCGCGGAGAAGATGTCGAGGACTGGCTGGACGACTTCGAGCGTGTCGGTGCTGCTAATCGGTGGGACGACACCTACAAACTGACTTACGTCTCCTTCTACCTTACGGGTGTGGCGAAGACGTGGTTCTTCAACCACCTGGTTGACATCCCCGACTGGGCTACGTTCAAAGAAAAGCTTCGCCATGTGTTTGGCACTCCGGCCGTTCGTTCGGCTCTCGCCAAGAAAACCCTCGAGGCTCGGAAACAACATCTCGGCGAGCCATACACATCCTACATCGAGGATGTTCTTGCGCTCTGCCGCCGTGTCGATGCTTCAATGCCGGAATCGGACAGGGTACGCCACATTCTCAAGGGGGATCGCAACTGTCGCATTCAATGCGCTGGTCATCAAGAATCCGGCTACCGTTGCTGACGTTGTGACAACGTGTCAGCGCCTCGACGAACTCGAGTCAGTTCGCCTACAACCGGACAGCGACGCAACACGTCCTACGGCGGACCCAGCCCTACGAGGCATGATTAGGGCGCTCATCCGCGAAGAATTGGAATCAATGGGATTCTCCCTGCCTCCAATATCTTCCAATCAGCCTTCTGCAACGGCGTTGCGTGATGTTATCAGGGGAGGAGCTCACGTCCTTGACGCACACGGCGCACCTGCAGCCCGCTGCCTCTCGTCTCCCACCAACATTCGCGCAAGTTGCCGCCGCGCCTTCAGGCACCGTCAACTCGACGTTACCACCGCCAACACGCGTCGGTTGCTGCCGCGCCCCGCAGCTTCCCGTCACCGCCGTTTGATCCCTCGTCTGCACATCTGACTGCGCTCTCTCCCGGTGCACCTCAAGCCAGCTACTACCCTCCTTGGCGATCGTCTCGTCCCACGTGCTATTATTGCGGTTATCGCGGCCACATTTCACGCTTCTGCCGCAGGCGCCAGCAAGACGAGCGTCGAGGGTACGACATGAGCGAACGTGACTTAACCGGAGGAGCCTTCTACCAGGGCCGCCGTTCTTCGTCACCTCCGCGTCGGTCTCCGTCTCCGCCTGCATCGCGGGACCTGCGCAATAGTCATCGCCCAACCAGACGCCGTTCACTTTCGCCCTACCGTCGCTCCTCGTCTCCGCTTCGGCCTGCCTCCCTCACCTCTGACCATCCTCCGGAAAAACTAAGCGATGCAGTTTTCGGAGGAAAAACTGCATTCAAATCCCGGACTGAAATTCCTCCAGCGCGCCCTTGCAATATGATTTCTGTTACGGTTGAAGGGACTTCACATCGATGCTTTGGTGGACACTGGTGCTACGTTTTCCGTTATTCGTGCTGATTTGTGTGCCCGTCTCAGAAAAGTCATGACGCCATACGATGGACCTACGCTGGTTACAGCCCAGGGTACTACCCGCCCTTCCGCTCTCTGTACCGCCCGCGTGATAATCGACGATATTCTTCACCACATTGAGTTCGCCGTGCTGTCCCCGTGCTCCCACCAACTCATTTTAAGATGGGATTTTCTTTCGTCCGCTTCCGCGGCTATTTGTTGTGGACAACGTGTCGTCCACCTTACCGACACGGACTACTCGCTCGGCGACGAAATTTGCTAAGCCACTTCGCCTCATCACTGCTGCAGACACCGAGCTACCACCACGTGAACAGCGATTTTTAACAGTTGTGTCCAACGACATTGACACTGGTGACGTATTCGTCGCCCCCTCACCCCGTTGCCTCACTAAAGGCATAGCTTTTGCATCAGGTGTGGTTCGCTTCGACAATGGATCAGCTGTCATCGCCGCTATGAACGCAACATCAGATAAAAATTCTGCTTCCGCAGGGCACCACGGTGGCCTGCGTTGCCGATCTCCCAAGCCTGTATGCATCGTGCCTCTTTTACCCCTGTCTCCTCTAAAGGCCATTATCCTGATCATACTTGTTCCTCCACCCCTTACCGCAGCCATCAGCAGTGACTTGACAGATTCTCAGAAGCAGCAGCTGCTTGCTTTGCTGAAAAAGCACGCAAACTCTTTTGATGCCTACTCGTCGACCTTGGGCCAAACTACCGCCGCAGCACATCGTATTCAGACCGACGGAACATCTATTGTGCACCGCCGCCCTGTACCGCGTGTCTCTAGCCGAGAGAAAGGTCATAGAAGAAAACGTAGCCGACATGCTGCAACGGGAGATAATCCGCCCCTCAGCCAGTCCTTGGTCGTCTCCCGTTGTTCTGGTGCGGAAGAAAGATGGCTCTGTACGATTTTTTGCGTCGATTACCGGGCGCTCAATAAGATCACTAGAAAGGACGTATACCCCATGCCACGCATTGACGACGCCCTTGATTCCTTACAAGGCGCGGAATACTTTTCGATTCTCGACTTGCGTTCCGGCTATTGGCAAATCCCCATGCACGAAGAAGACAAAGAAAAACAGCATTTGCAACACCGGATGGCCTATACGAATTCAACGTTATGCCTTTCGGCCTATGCAATGCGCCCGCGACTTTTGAGCGCATGATCGACACTGTGCTACGTGGTCTGAAATGGAAGACTTGTCTATGCTATCTAGACGACATTGTTGTTTTTTCATCCACGTTCCCTCAACACCTGCAACGCTTGGATGAAGTCCTGACGTGTCTTGCGGGCGCTGGTCTTCAAATTAACACCAAGAAATGTCACTTCGCCAGCAAATCCATTAAGGTCCTTGGTCATGTCGTGAGCAAGGACGGAATTCGCCCTGACCCTGAGAAAACTGCTGCGGTGCTTCGCTTCCCTCGCCCTGAAAAGCCCAAAGACTTGCGAAGTTTTCTTGGTCTCGCCTCGTACTTTCGGCGATTTATACGACACTTTGCCTCCATAGCGGCACCACTTCACAAGCTACTTGCTTCCGGTACGCCGTTTGAGTGGTCTGAGGAATGTGAATCGGCTTTTGCCATGTTGAAGAGGGCCCTCACGACCGACCCGGTACTTTCACATTTTGACGAGGACGCACCGACTCTTCTGCACACAGATGCTAGCGGCCACGGTTTAGGCGCCGTTCTCCTGCAACGCGACAACTCTTCGCGAGAGCGAGTCGTTGCTTACGCCAGCCGCGTACTCTCCAGAGCCGAGAGGAACTACACGATCACCGAGCAAGAGTGCCTGGCCGTCATTTGGTCTGTGCAGAAGTTTCGTCCCTATCTCCACGGCCGCCATTTTACCATTGTAACCGACCACCACGCGTTATGCTGGCTTTCCACACTCAAGAACTTGTCGGGTCGCCTCGGCCGCTGGATTCTGCGACTTCAAGAGTACGAGTTCGACATAATCTACAAGTCTGGCAAAAAGCATCGAGACGCCGACGCTCTTTCTCGCTGCCCACTACCTACGGCACCGCTCGGCGTTTCCCCCACCGCTTTGCACGACAAACACTCGGTGTCCACTTCTACGTCGGTTCCCTCTCTGGCCTCTATAGACCAGCTGCCCTCGGACGACGAGCAAGACTTTCCTTATCGCCAGCTGGCTGACCCGTACTGTCGGCGGATCATAGACTCCCCTCGCTGGCACTTCCCGTCCACCTAACGCGAGGCTCCGTCGCCAACTCTCGCAATTTAAGCTGGACAACTCCGTGCTGTACCGCCGAATTTACCATCCCGACGGTCAGCGCTGGGTTCCCGTTCTACCTCGCTCTCTTCGCTCTCAAGTCCTCAGAGCGTTTCATGATGATCCGACTGCAGGTCACCTTGGTTATCATAAAACCTACGACCGCATTCGAAGTCGTTTTTATTGGCCTGGCATTACCACTAGCGTAGCCAGGTACGTTGGCTCCTGCACTATCTGCCAATATCGAAAACTCCCGACGTCGGCTCCCGCCGGGGCACTACAGCCTCTTCCGTGCCCAGCAACACCATTTGAAGTAGTAGGAGTCGATCTTTATGGCCCCCTACCAGCCACTTCCGCTGGCAACCGGTGGATCGTGACAGCTGTTGATCATTTGACACGCTACGCCGAGACAGCATCTCTTTACTACTGGTTCATCTTCTGAAATTGCCGATTTCATTCTCCAAGCCATTATACTGCGCCATGGCGCTCCACGTGTTCTGATCAGTGACCGTGGCAAGGCCTTCCTCTCTCAACTAGTGACCGAACTTCTGCGCGCCTCCGGCACCACTCACAAGACCACTTCAAGTTATCACCCCCAGACTAACGGCCTGACCGAGCGATTTCATCGCACTCTTGCCGATATGATCGCCGCCTATATTACACCAGACCACAAAAACTGGGACGTGATTCTACCCTTCGTCACTTTCGCCTATAACACAGCCATTCAGCGGACAACCGGCTACTCACCGTTTTACCTGGTTTACGGACGTTCTCCTACCACCTTGCTGGACGCTTCTTTCCTTACGTTCAACGTAAATTCAGCTCCATCCTCTTCCGAGGAATACGCTTCACGAGTCGCCCAGTGTCGACAACGTGCTCGCATGAATACGGAAGCCCGACAGCAAGACAGGAAGATTATTTATGATGAGTCACATCGTGCTGTATCCTTCCTCCCTGGTGACGAGGTGCTGCTCTTGACGCCTGTTCGCACACCTGGTTTGTGTGATAAATTCCAGCCACGGTTTATCGGGCCTTACACAGTTCTCGAGCAGACTTCACCCGTGAACTATCGCGTGACGCCACTTGTAGCCCCAGCGGACCGCCGTTATCGAACTACTGAGGTTGTCCACGTCTCCCGCATGAAGCCCTTCCTGCGACGTTCCCTCGTCACCTGACCTGCAGCGGCCAGGCTGGCCGCTTTCACGTGGGGGGGAATTAGTGTGGGCATTTATTAGACCCATCCTCTTCATCTGTACATTATCATCATCATAATTCGTTCGGGCGTGCATCATCGTCGTCGTGTATCATCATCATCGTGTTGGGTTCAGCCTAGCTGTTCGCTGCCGGGTTCTCGGGCAAATAAAGGTCGTCCAAACCAAGACCTCATAATATATATATATATATATATATATATATATATATATATATATATATATATATATATATATATATATATATGTTGTGGGCATTTATAAGACACGTCTTCATCATCTGTACATAACCATCATCACATGGTGTTCTTCATCTTCTTCGTTTGTGGGGACACATCTTGAGTTTGTTCTGTGCCTCGGATGTGACCGTTTGTCCACGTCTTCCAGGCCTAATAAAGACATGTAAAGTACTACGCTACAAGTGGTGGAGAGTGCGCCTCGATTCCCCCATACCTCTCGCCCGCTTTACCTCCCTGGAGCTCCGCTCGGTCGCCGTTTGGCCCACTTGTCCACCAGTATGTCGCAGGACGAACCCGCAGCCACTTCATCTACCATTCCGGCTGCGACGGCCGCAGCTCCTCACTCTTGGATCGTCAGCGGACCCCATCGTGATCCCCATCTGTTCGCTGGACTTCGCAATGAGGACGTGGAGGATTGGCTGGTCCAATACGACACAGGTGAGTGCCGCGAACCATTGGGACGATCCGCACAAGCTCCGCCACGTCTCCTTCTACCTCACAGACGTGGCGAAGACCTGGTGTTTTAACCACCAGATTGACTTTCCCGACTGGAGCGCTTTCAAAGAGCGTCTCCGACAAGTCTTTGGTACTCCGGCGGTTCGATCGAGCCTGGCGAAGAGGACGCTGGACACTCGCAAACAACAACTCGGCGAGTCTTATACCTCGTACATCGAGGACGTTCTCTCGCTCTGTCGTCGCGTCAACACTGCCATGGCAGAGTCAGAGAAAGTGCGTCATCTTCTCAAAGGCATTGGGGCTGTTGCCTTCAATGCTTTGGCCGTAAAGGACCCGACTACTGTCGCTGATGTTGTAGCTACATGCCAGCGCTTGGACGTGCTCGAATCCGCACGGTTGCAGCCGGACATCTCTGACAACCCCACAACCGACCCTTCGTTTCGAGCCATGATCCGCGCAATCATAAGGGAAGAACTGCAGTCGCTCGGCTTTTCAGCAGGACCGTTTCCTTCTGCTACCTCCAGTACTAACCTGCGTGACGTCGTTAAGGAGGAGTTGGCGGCTATGACTGGTGCTACGTATACAGAGCCTCTCGTACCTAAGCTCCCACCAACTTACGCGCAAGTCGCCGCGGTTACTCCAGCCGTTGTTCCATCGATGCCACCGACGCCGACACAACCGCACCTGGCTTCCATGGCTTCCAGTGGGCACAATCAGCCTTACTATGCACCACCGACGCCAGCACACATGGCTTCCATAGCGCCCAGCGCACACAACCAGCCTTACTATCCACCATTGCGCCCTACGCGACCTACGTGCTACTATTGTGGATATCGTGGACACATCGCGCGTGTCTGTCGCAAGCGTCAGCAAGACGAGCGTCGCGGGTTTGACACTTACGAACGGGACGACTTTGCGACGGAGGCCACTTTCCAGCGCCGTCCTTACGCAACGATTCATGGTCGCTCTCCTCTCCACCTGCGACGCCCGAGATGGCTCCTAACTACCG
Source organism: Rhipicephalus appendiculatus (assembly GCA_030522465.1). Lineage (NCBI taxonomy): Eukaryota > Metazoa > Arthropoda > Arachnida > Ixodida > Ixodidae > Rhipicephalus > Rhipicephalus appendiculatus. The sequence goes on from JALIZH010014958.1 coordinate 54,037, forward strand.
TGGCAGCAGGCGTCGGTCACCGTCACCTCTTCGTCGCTCTTCACGTCGCCACTGCGACCACCTTCTCAATTCGTCGACCGTCGCCCGGAAAAACTAAACTGTGCAGCTTTTGGAGGAAAAGCTGCATTTAGCGAAGTAAGAGAAATTCCTCCAGCGCGTCCCCATAACATGATATCTGTTTTAGTAGAAGGCATACAAGTGGAAGCATTAATAGACACCGGTGCTAGTTTGTCAGTTATTCACCGTGGTTTGTGTGCGCGTCTCCGCAAGGTTACTACACCCTACGATGGACCCACGTTGCTCGCTGCTCAAGGGGACGCCATTCGACCTTGCGCCATGTGCACTGTTCGTGTATACATTGATGGACTTCTGCATTATGTACAATTCGCAGTGCTTAGTTCGTGTGCCCAGCAGCTCATATTGGGATGGGATTTTCTTTCAACGGCGTCCGCTTCCATCTTCTGCCGGCAACGTGTTCTCCACATGAGCGATACCACCCATTCACTTTACACAGATGACGCACCACTTCGTTTTTTGCTACAGAAGACACTCAGCTACCTCCGCGTAGTCAGCGAATTGTTGCAATTATGTCTGATGTCATTGACCATGGCGATGTGCTCTCGCACAACCATCTGCACGCTGTCTCACCAAAGGGATATCCTTCGCATCAGGGCTGGTTCGTTTCGACGATGGCTTCCGGATTCGTTTGCGCAACAAATCCGACGTCTGAAAAAATTCTGGTTCCGAAGGGCATAACGTTGGCTTGCGTCACTACATCGGAGCCTTCTCTCTGTGGTTACTCTTCAAGAGGCTTCCCCTGAAGAAGATCCCTCTGTTGGATCGCTGTTCCGCATCCATCTCCGCCCTTTAAAGCTACTATCAGCCTCCGACCTTGCCCCATCGCAGACACACAACAGTTGCTTGCCTTTGCTGACCAAACATGAAGCGTCGTTTGACGTACACTCCTCTGTATTGGGACAGACGTGCGTCACCACGCATCGAATCGAGACAGAGGGGTACGTCCATCATTCGTCGTCGACCATATCGCGTATCTCTAGCCGAGCGGAAGGTCATCGAAGAAAACGTTGACGACATGTTGCGACGGAAGATAATACGCCCCTCTGCTAGTCCATGGTCATCTCCTGTCGTCTTAGTTCGAAAAAAAGACGGTTCTGTGCGGTTCTGCGCAGATTACCGGGCGCTAAACAAGATCACGCGCAAGGATGTATACCCTATGCCGCGTATAGACGACGCCTTGGATTCGCTACAGGGGGGGCCGAGTACTTCTCGAATCTAGATCTACGTTTAGGATACTGGCAGATACCGATGCACGAGGACGATAAAGAAAAAACGGCGTTTTCAACACCAGATGGACTTTACGAGTTAAATGTAATGCCCTTCGGCCTCTGCAATGCGCCCGCAACATTCGAGCGCATGATGGACGCCGTTCTGCGTGGCCTGAAGTGGAAGACTTGCCTGTGCTATCTGGACGACATTGTTGTTTTCTCGTCAACCTTCTCACAACACCTACACCGTTTAGACGAAGTACTGACGTGCCTCGCTAACGCTGGCCTTCAGCTGAACACGAAAAAGTGCCGTTTTGCCAGCAAGACAATTAAGGTCTTAGGCCACATTGTGAGTAAGGGACGGCATTCGTCCTGATCCCGAGAAGGTTTCGGCCGTTCTTCATTTTCCTCGTCCCGAAAGGAGCAAAGACTTACGCAGCTTCCTTGGCCTGGCTTCCTACTTCCGCCGATTCATACGAGACTTTGCCTCAATAGCGGCACCTTTGTGACAAATTACTTGGTTCCGGTGTTCGCTTTGAGTGGTCTCCCGCCTGCGAAGCAGCCTTTAGCCATCTTAAAAACGCCCTCACATCTGAACCAGTTCTTCGCCATTTCGACGAAACAGCACCAACACTCCTGCATACTGACGCTAGTGGTCACGGCATCGGTGGTATTCTGCTACAGCGAGATGAGTCATCATGTGAGAGGGTCGTCGCATATGCAAGCCGCGTACTGACCAGCGCCGAGAAGAATTACACCATCACAGAGCAGGAGTGTCTAGCTGTCGTTTGGTCAGTGCAGAAGTTTCGACCATATCTACATGGCCGTCATTTTACCATCGTAACAGACCACCATGCCTTATGTTGGCTTTCCACACTCAAGAACTTATCAGGACGCCTTGGTCGCTGGATTATACGTCTGCAAGAATACGACTTCACTATTATCTACAAGTGCGGTAGGAAGCACCAGGACGCAGATGCGCTTTCTCGCTGCCCACTTCCGACGGCACCGTGCATTGGTTCCGCTACTGACTTGAACGATGAACGCTCGGACGGTCCTTCCACGTCTGTTTCGTCCTTGGCCGCTATTGATCAGATTCCTCCCGACAATCACGGCTCGATCATAACGCACCAACGCGCTGACTCTTACTGTAGGGCGCATAATAGATCGTCTTCAGGGAAATTGCCGGCCGCCAAATGCCCGCCTTCGTCGACAGCTGGAAGCAGTTCAAGCTCAACAACCGCGTTCTTTACTGTCACATCTATCACCCTGACGGCCAACGCTGGGTACCCGTCCTGCCTCGCTCTCTTCGAGCTGATATCCTCAAGTCTTGTCACGATGACATGACTGCTGCCCACCTTGGTTTCCAGAAAACGTACGACCGCATTAAAGGTCGCTTCTACTGGCCTGGCCTATCCGGCAGTGTAGCAAAGTACGTCGCCTCCTGCAACCTTTGTCAGCGCCGAAAGCTTCCGGACATCACCTCAAGGCGGCGAGCTGCAACCACTTCCATGTCCATCGGCACCATTCGAAGTCGTTGGCATTGATCTGTATGGTCCTCTTCCAACGACTCCCACTGGCCATCGTCGGATAGTGACAGCTGTCGACCACTTGACACGATACACTGAAACATCCTGCGTGACTTCGGCTTCCGCTTCTGAAGTGGCTACATTTATGCTTGAAGCCTTAATATTGCGTCATGGTGCTCCTCGTGTCATCTTGAGCGACCGTGGTAAATCTTTCCTTTCGCAAGTTGTGGAAGAATTGCTCAGAGCCTCTGGCACCACCCACAAAACAACCTCGAGCTATCACCCTCAAACCAACGGGCTGACTGAGCGATTTCATCGCACTCTCTCCGACATGATAGCCATGTACATTGAGCCATACCACACAAACTGGGACGCAATTTTGCCGTTCGTAACTTTTGCCTATAATACGGCTGTACAACGCACAACTGGCTACTCGCCATTCTACCTGGTCTATGGCCGATCACCGTCTTCTCTTCTTGACGTCTCCTTCTTGACCGCCCCTGTTACTCCATCTGCATCCTCCTGTGAACAATATGTGTCCCGCCTCCGCCACTGTCGCCAGCTCGCTCGAGTCAACACTGCGGCAAGACAACAGGACCGCAAGAATCTGCATGACGCATCTCACAGCGCCGTGTTCTTCCGCCCCGGCGACGAGGTGCTACTCCGGACACCAGTTCGCACTCCTGGCTTATGCGAGAACTTTCAGTTTCGGTTCCTCGGCCCATACACAGTCTTGGAGCAGACCTCCCCCGTGAACTATCGCGTCGAACCCGTCATTGCTCCAATTGACCGGCGCCGTCGCGGTACCGAGATAGTGCATGTCTCCCGTATGAAGCCTTTCACAAGGCGTTCTCCGCACTTTGAGTTGCGGCCAGGATGGCCGCTCACACGCGGGGGGAAATTAGTGTGGGCATTTATAAGACACGTCTTCATCATCTGTACATAACCATCATCACATGGTGTTCTTCATCTTCTTCGTTTGTGGGGACACATCTTGAGTTTGTTCTGTGCCTCGGATGTGACTGTTTGGCCACGTCTTCCAGGCCTAATAAAGACGTGTAAAGTACTACGCTACAATATATATATATATATATATATATATATATATATATATATATATATATTGTAGCGATGCATTGGAACCTAAAAATGGGTAGCCCTCTCGAGAGCCATCTAGTGGGTCATCTGCAAAAAGGACGCCGCTCGCGCTGAGAGTTCGTCCCTGGCCGTGGCTGTCGCCATTACGAAGTATCTCTGAGTACCGGCAAATAAACGCCTTAACAATTTGGTGGAGAGTGCTGTGCCCTTAAAACAACTTCGGTCCGCATTCGATGCCCTTGGAGCTCCGATCCCGTACCGTGCCATCAACCATGTCCCAAGACGCCGATCAGCAAACGCTTCCTCCTGCGCCGACGGCATGTCCCGGTGTCCCCCCGCATCCGCGACCCTCCTGTCTTCACCGGCGCGGATGGCACAGACGTCGAGGACTGGCTCGCCATTTACGAACGCGTGAGCGTCCCCAATAAATGGGACGAGGCAGTCAAACTCAGCAACCTGGTTTTCTACCTCGCGGGTGTGGCCGGCATGTGGTACAACAACGACGCATCCGATTTCCCGACTTGGTCCGCTTCTAAGACCGCCGTCGTTGACGTGTTCGGCCGTCCTGCCGTACGTAAGCTGCAAGCCGAACAGCGTTTGCGTGAACGAGCACAGCAGTCCGGCGAGTCCTCCACCAGCTACATCGAGGACATCCTCGACTTGTGCAAGAAAGTGGACGCAATCATGTTGGAGTCGGACAGAATCACACATGTTCTGAAAGGCAGCGCCGACGATGCCTTCACCATGCTCCTGGCCAAGAACCCTCGCACTGTGGCAAAGGTCATTACGCTGTGCCAAAGTTACGAGGAGCTGTGCCGGCAGCGCTTGATGACCCGTCGGCCACCATCACGCGACGCTGACCTCACGGGCTTGTCGGCCGTTTCTGACCACACCACCTTGCTCGCCGAAATCAAGTCGTTCGTGCGTGAGGAAATTGCCCGCCAGGTCTCTTTACTGGCTTTCGCTCCACCGCAACATGTCGAACAGCCGTCAACTACACTTCCGCCTCCCCTCCACCGAGCGATTCAGCAGGAAATCGCGGAGGTCATGCCTGAATACCACCAGCCGCCTCCAGTACCTGCGCCACTAAGCTACGCACAAGTTGTAGCCAGGCCACCCCCACCGATTCCTCTGGCTGGCCCGCTTAGTTACACCGAAGCAGTCGCCAGACCCCAGGCCTTCGACGCAACTGTGCCGCATACATACGCCGACGTCGTCCACGTGCCGCGACTGCCGCCCACCATGCAGTCATATCAGCAGCCGCCTAGCCCATCGTGTTCTGCGACATGGCCGGGACCCGCGAACCGATGGCGCACTTTCGACAACCGCCCCATCTGCTTTGCCTGCGGTTGCGCCGGTCACGTCGCACGTTATTGCAATCGCGTGCAGCAGCCTCGGGTCGCATCTAACCTTCCCAGCGAATCGAGCCGCCCTTATTATGACCAACCGCCGCCTATGTCACCGACGTCCGGCCCCGCACCATCTACACGCCGTTCACAGTCTCCACGACGTCGCTCACTGTCGCCGATGCGGCCACGTCCGCCCGCACGCGACCAGGAAAACTAGTCGTCGCAGTCCACGAGGCAAGGGCTGCGACCCTGTCGAACTGCGAAAGCCTTCAGAGAAGCCCATCGAACGTGATGGACGTGTTTGTGGACGGTGTTCGTGCATCTGCCCTTGTAGATACTGGAGCCGCCGTATCCGTTATGGACGCAAAACTTTGCCGTTTACTCCGCAAAGTGACGACGCCACTTTCTGGGATGTCGCTCCATACCGCAAGTTCGCAGAGTATTCATCCTACTGCAGTGTGCACAGCTTGCGTCGTCATTCAGGACGTTCTATATGTCGTCGAGTTCATCATCATTGCTGCATGCTCCCATGACGTCATCCTGGGATGGGACTTTCTCTCCCGCCACGACGCCGTCATTCATTGTGCCTCCGCCGAAATTGAACTCTCACCGTTCTCACATTTGACGCCAGTAGACAGTCCCTCGGCACTGAGCAAGATCCTCGTCAAAGACGATACGACAGTGCCTTCAAGCTCGTCAACGGCTGTGTCGCTCTACTGCGCCGGTCTCTCCGACAGAGTTGCACTCCTTTCGCCATCTGACCGTGGTTGCAGTAGGAAAGGGTTGCTGGTACCGTTCGCGACCGTGCAAGTAACTCAGGGCAACACCGCTATTTTTGTGACCAACCCATTCCCGTACATTGTTAAGTTGGTTCGAGGGGAATGTCTCGGCAGAGTGGAACCCGTCGACGATGCACAAGTCCTGGACGTACCCGATGATTCCCACTGTCCCAGTTCTCGTACCATCAGTGCTGTTTCCACGTCTTATCCGTCATCTGCTGATCTATTTGGTAACTCCATCGCTGATAACCTCACGTCGGTCCAGCGTTCCCAGCTTCTGGGCCTGTTGCAAGAATTTCGATCTTCTTTCGATGTCGGGAAAACTTCTCTCGGTCGCACGTCCGCTGTTACACATCGCATCGACACTGGCGCCCAGCCACCGTTATGGCAACGTCCATACCGCGTGTCGCCTGCCGAATGTCGGGTAATTAATGAGCAAGTAGACGATATGCTGCGACGCGACGTAATTCGGCCTTCGGACAGCCCATGGGCGTCTCCTGTTGTTCTCGTTGCGAAGAAGGACGGTTCTGTGCGGTTCTGTGTGGACCACCGACGGCTCAATAAGATCACTCGGAAGGATGTTTATCCACTACCACTCATCGAAGACGCGATTGACAGCCTCCACGGAGCCGAATTCTTTCCTTCTCTGGATTTGCGCTCGGGGTACTGGCAAGTACCCATGGCTGACGACGCTCGACCGAAGACAGCCTTTGTCACACCCGACGGCTTGTACGAGTTCAACGTCATGCCGTTTGGACTGTGTAATGCGCCCGCGACCTTTGAGCGCATGATGGACACCGTTCTGCGCAACTTGAAATGGCACACGTGGTTGTGTTACTTGGACGACGTCGCTATTTTCGCTCCGGTTTTCTCCACGCATCTCCAACGTCTGAAAGAAGTTTTCACACGTGTGAGCAACGTCGGCCTCCAACTAAATCTGAAGAAGTGCCGATTTGCAGCATGGCAACTCACAATCCTAGGTTACGTCGTGTCCAAGGACGGAATTCTTCCCGATCCGGCCATGCTTCGGGCCGGGGCCGAATTTCCCAAACCTGCGTCCGTCAAAGAACTGCGCAGTTTCGTAGGCCTGTGCTTATACTTTCGACGATTCATACGAAACTTTGCGACGATCATATCACCACTGACGAAGCTCCTTGGAAGTAACGGGCCCCTTAATTCGTGGTCATCCGAGTGCGACGACGCATTCGCCAAGCTCCGACATTTGTTGACGTCTCCTCGCATACTACGCCCCTACGACCCTACGGCCCCAACGGAGGTGCACACAGACGCCAGCGGTGTAGGCCTCGGCGCTGTCCTGGCGCAGCGCAAACCCGGATTCCCCGAATATGTCGTGGCATACGCAAGCCGTACGCTCACGAAAGCCGAGACAAATTACACCGTCACGGAAAAAGAGTGCCTGGCGATCGTCTGGGCCCTTACAAAGTTTCGACCCTATTTGTATGGTCGCCCATTCGACGCCGTCACCGACCATCACGCACTATGCTGGCTGTCGTCATTGAAGGATCCTTCAGGGCATCTCGCCCGCTGGGCTCTTCGCCTGCAAGACTACGACATCCGCGTGCTGTACCGCAACGGACGCAAGCATGCTGACGCCGACGCCCTCTCGCACTCCCCTCTGCCTGGCGGCAAAGCCCCCTGATCAGTATCTTCCATTGCTGTTTCTGTCATCGATGCTCACATCATCGCTACCGAACAGCGCAAGGATAATTTGATCGCCCCGCTGATCGACTTGCTCTCTGATCCGTCCACAACACCATCCACTCGCGCCTTGCGTCGTCAAGCTCACCATTTCGCCATGCGTGACGGCCTGCTGCATCGACGCAATTACAACGCCGACGCCCGGCAGTGGCTACTCGTGATACCCCGCAGTCTGCGGTCGGAAATATGTGAGTCATTCCACTCTGATCCACAATGCGCGCACTCTGGGGTGTCCAAAACTTACCACCGCATTCGACAACGCTACTACTGGCGAGGGATGTACTGCTACGTCGAAACCGCCGCCCTCCCTGCGGCTACCGCGCGCGATGTTGCCTCTTCCTGCTGCACCGATTCATACTGCGTCACGGTCCACCCCAGGAGCTTCTCAGCGATCGAGGCCGTGTCTTCCTGTCGGAAGTCGTCGAAGCCATCCCCACGGAGTGCCATTTCTGTCCACCGCAAAACTACTGCTTACCACCCGCAGACAAATGGCCTCACCGAACGCTTTAACCGCACCCTCGGCGACATGCTTTCGATGTACGTCGCCGCCGACCACACGAATTGGGATGCTATAGACCTTATGCAAAATTGCTGCCATCTCTCGGAGGTCTCGCGAAGCTACCGCTTCGGCGCCATGTTGGAGGCTTGCGTTCGAATCGTATTGCTGTCGCTGCTATAGCTTCTTGTTTGTATCTGCTTTGAGAGTGGGCAATCGGTGCACAAAAATGACAGATGAGTGTGTAAGGGCCTGTACACGTTACCGGCATTGTACAAGCTTGTCGTTGAGAATGAAGCCATGCGCTAGGTTATAAGTTTTGTCTGTGTTTTAAGTGTAGTGAATAAAGATTTCGTGGCTATCTGAATATCATGAGTGTAGTGTAGGATAGTTGGTAGGAGGCTTTACCGCGCTTCAAGGCGAGGCACAGCGATGACGGTAAAGAAGTGCTGCTGATCCATTTCAAAGTATATTTCATAAGAGAGTCTACGTCGACCTGATGTATAGGGCATTTAATATTAAATAAAGCTTTGTCCCTTTTTTATATTTTTGAAACAAGAAATATTTTGCTGCTGTAGTCACCATCGTATATGTTATGCATATAATTATCGCGCGATTAAAATGTAAAAAAAAATCCGCCTTCACGCACGTGAAAAGGGAAGATGAAAAGTGTTATTCGCTCTAAGAAGTAGGTGCTGATTAGTTGGGATTTTATTTCATTGAATATCCGTTCGTCATTATGCTCATAAATATCATAATACGCCAAGAATATTCGCGTTCCCATCGTCGCCTTCGGGGCCTACTGACGCCTTACAATTTCAACCCGTTCCAGCGAGACAGTTTTGCGTCGCCAACTGAACGTTTGCGAAACTACCTCAGCGCGTAACCAACGGTAGCGCACCGACGGTCTAATCTAACACATCTGCCGGAACAGCCTTTCTTCAGATTTTCATATGAAGAGTGCCACACACAAGCATCTGTTAACTTTTTTTTTTAACACACCGTGATGGATGCTGGATTTTTCCGAGCGGGGACCAGCTTTTGTGAGAACCTGATATGTGCTCCTCTTAGGGTATAAATAAAAAAAAGCGAGGGGGTTCGATAAAGCCATCCTGGCCGCCCCTCTGTATTTATTGGCAGTGATATCACATCAACTGCTTGAAGTATACGCGGAGTAAGACAATACGCGCGCAAAGCATCTCACCAAGCGCTACCTTGTTAAACTCCCCAATCGAAAACAAACTACGAACACGCCCCAGCCAATGACATGCCCAGGGTGGCACACCAGGCCCGTGCCCCCCCCCCTCCCGAACTTTTTTTCTTTTGTGCCATGGGATACAGAGCACAAAATGATACTCGACCACACTTACCTGCCCGGTCCCCGAACCCCACGTCGGATCAAATGCGCCCTCCCCCCCCCCTTACCCCCTCGAAACAAATTTCTGGTCAGTTCCCTGAGAATTGATTATGCGCACGAGTAGCTGTCTTATATTGTTATCGCCCAGTAAGGCTGTCAACAGTAGCGCAGACACGACCGAGTAGCCGCGATCGATGCAGCTTTGAAGCTTGTAATCGAAGCCGGTTTGTCTGCGTGCAAGCACGCTCCACTAAAACTGTTTCGTTCCGGTATGACATGAAAGTTTTCCCTGATGAGTACCGATGCTGTCGCATACCGCATCTATTAGGAACGGCGAACGTAAACACGCGTCAGTCGTCAGCAGCAGCCGGAGCAACGGAACGATCTGCCGCTCCTCGTCGGCCGCGAAGAAATCTAATAACAGGGAGGTTAGTTTCCTGCAAACCTTTTTTCAACATCCCAATTTCCTCAATCTGAGCAACACGGCACACGAAAAAACCGGCAGATCCCACGCACTGTGGGAATCGATGCAATGCGAAGCAGCCAGCAAGGAGCAAATAATGCTGTATGTAATATGCATGTCATGATTTACATGTGAAGATCTGTCATTTATGTTCGTCATGCAGTCACGTCGCGCAATACGAATTTTCGTGTATATCAAGCTTGCGAACTGGACGCAAGTGCACCATGACCGTGCCCGTGGCATGTAAATGGCATCGTAGATGGCAGGCATGCCAAGATATCCATTTTGACCACCTGCACTTATGTTCAATATACAGTCACATTCCGCACTACAAACTTGGTTTTATATCGAGCTAGCGAAACGGCCGTGAGCGCGCCATGCGCGCGGCATGCAAGTCATGTTGCACATGAAATGTCATGATTTTCACATTACCACTTGTCATTTATGCTCGTCATACAATCAAGTCGCTCAAAAGGACACTTTGTACGTTCTAAAGTGTGTAGGGCGAAAGCTTGTGGCCATTCGACTGACTATGCCATGTCTTTTTTTTTTACACTCTCATTGATATGGCGCACAAACGGAATGTGTGCGTGTTTTCTCTTTTTCATTTTTTACCTCGAATCGCAGCGAGACACGAGACCAATCTGCCTCCGTTTAGCATGCGTTCGTATTTTCGCGCTTTGCTCATCGTGCAGACGCCATCCGCGTTCCAGCGCTTAAATTGGCGGACACTTTGTAAATTCCCAAGTCTGTTCCTCGAACGCCTGTGCCCACTTAGACGGGGTCGGTCAGAATCGAACGCGATGCGCGCGTCTCCCTCCTCGCATGATTGGACATGCTGGGCACAGCGACGCTACGCAAGCAAAGCGCGAGCGTTGTTGAGTCCAACGCGACCAGCGTCCGTTTGCGCGCCCCGGCACCCGCCTGGCACCGTGCCAGGACACGGATGGACGGACGGACGGATGGACGTGAGCATGACACATTGAAGGCTTTCGCCTTAAAAATTTGGTTTATATCAAGCTAGCGAAACGGCCACGAGAGTGTCATGAGCGTGGTATGCAAGTCATGTTGCACGTGACACGTCATGATTTCCATATGATCACTTGCCATTTACGCTCTTCATACAATCACGTCGCTTCTTGCCAAATTTGGTGCATCTCAAGCTGGCGAAACGGCCACGAGAGTGCCATGAGCGTCGCATGCAAGTCATGTTGCACATGACATGTCATGATTTCCATATTACCGCTTGTCATTTATGCTCGTGATATAATCCCGTAGCTTAATACCAAGTTTGGTGTATATCAAGCTGGCGAAACGGCCACGAGAGTGTCATGAGCGTGGCATGCAAGTCATGTTGCACATAACATGTCATCATTTCCATACTACCACGAAACATTTATGCTCGTCATACAATCACGTCACTCCATAGCAAATTTGGCGTATATCAAGCTAGCGAAACGGCCGCGAGCGTGCGATGAGCGTGGCATGTAAGTCATGTAGCACATGACATGTCATGGTTTCCATATGACCACTTGGCATTTATGTTGGTCATACAGTCACGTCACGCAATACCAAATTTAGTGTATATCAAGCTAGCGAAACCGCCGTCAGCGCGCCATGAGTGTGGCATGTAAATCATGTTGTACATGACATGCAGTTCATGATTTTCATATTACCACGTGTCAACATGTTGGTCATGCAGAAATCTCTCATCGTACGAACTGTTGGATATATCAACTTAAGAAAACGGCCTCAGGAGCACTATGGCCATGGCGTGTAAATCATACTTTTCATGACAAGTTAGTCATGATTTTCATGATATGAGCAGTCATTCATGTTTGTCATACAGTCATGTTATACCATACCAATTTTGGTATAAATCCAATTAACGATACGGCCAGGAGAGCACGAAGTCGTAGGCGGCTAGATAGATAGATAGATAGATAGATAGATAGATAGATAGATAGATAGATAGATAGATAGATAGATAGATAGATAGATAGATAGATAGATAGATAGATAGATAGATAGATACGCTCAAAGTCGCCGAAGTTCGCCAAGAAATGCTTCGCATTTAATATCTCGGAATAGCCGCTCCTATCAGCCGCCACACGTCGACTCGTACGCTCGGTGTGTGCACATGCAGAGAGCGCCTAGCCTTCAACATGGCGGAAACGCGTAAGGCGGCCGCTAGATGGCAGCAGATTTTGCATAAGGTCTATACTGCCCTGCGTCACCTACGCTTACAATACCGCTCGTCAGAGCACTACTGGTTTTTCACCCTTCTTCTTACTATACGGCCGGCACCCGTCGCACACCATCGACACGATACTCCCGTACACGCCGGACCCATCTGAGTGTGCCCCCTATTTCGGACACAGCCAGGCTTGCTGAAGAGTGTCGTGAGCTCGCCAAGACCTTCACGACGAATGAACAAGAGCGGCAGAAGAGTATTCGTGATGGTTCCGCCACTTCTGAGCCCACGTTCCTCCCTGGAGCGCTCGTATGGCTCTCGGTCCCTACCTCCGCAGCTGGCCTCTCTTCAAAACTACTGCGAAATACGAAGGCCCCTACCGTGTCATCGAGCGCACATCTCCGGTCAACTACCTGATCGAACCCATCGAACAATCTTAGGACAATCTTCGGACATTGTCAACGTGGAGCGCCTGAAGGCCTACTATGACCCGCTCATAGTGACAAGCTGTTAGGTCGCCCGGCGGCTCCCTTTTCGTCCCCGGCGTAATTGTAGCGATGCATTGGAACCTAGAAATGGGTTGCACTCTCGAGAGCCTTCTAGTGGGTCATCTGCAAAAAGGACGCCGCTCGCGCTGACAGTTCGTGCCGGGCCGTGGCTGTCGCCATTACGAAGTATCTCTGAGTACCGGCAAATAAACGTCTTAACAATATATATATATATATATATATATATATATATATATATATATACGGGGTGTGTTAAAAAAAACCGAACTTTTGCTATAACACCTTCACTGCTTGCGGTACAACATTTTGAGCATTGCCCCCTTCAAACTACTCCCATCTACTGGCAATACACTGTTCCATTCGTTACTTCCATTATTTGAAAGCCTCTTACAACGCACTTTCTGGACTGGCCCATAGGTCTCTTCTCGTATTGTCCTGAATCTCCTGTATGGTTTGCAAACGGCGTCCTTTCAACGTACTCAGGATAGAGAACATAGAGAGAAATTTCGTGGCATTAACCTACGCTAATACTCACTTCGTCAGCAACTACTCGAATAGTCTAACGAATATTTTCTCAAATCATAGCTCGAACTATCGACGTGGTCATCATCTGTTGATCTGGAAGGACGTCCAGTCTTGGTATCGTCACCGACCTACATTCTGCCGTGTTCTAAACGCTTGACCCACTCGTGGCACTGCGTGCGACTATAGTCGTCCCCGTATACTTGTCTAAGCAACTGAAATGCCTGCGAAAGCTTTCCCAAGTTTTAGCAGAATTTCACACACACACACATTGTTCTTCGAGCACTTTGATTGCGACTTTGGCAGAAATCCGAAGAACGGCCTTTGCATGCGCTCACTTTAGCGGCTGTAGCTCGCGAACTAATGGTTAGAGTGAAACACGCATAATGAGTTTCTTGTTTAATATTGCCGCTACGTGCACTTCGTAGGTGCAGCCCGCTCTGTCTGGTGGTTGGCGTGCTATTGGAAAAGTTCGGTGTCTTTTTGAACAGCCCTCATATATATATATATATATATATATATATATATATATATATATATATATATATATATATATGGGTCATTCATATCAAGTGTACCAGGTCAATTTTCGACCACCTCCGATCCTGCTGAAAAAAATTGTCCAGGTATATGTGAATATAATAAGTAGTTATTGAGGCGTTACTTTTCGCAAAAAAATTTTGTGTTGCCTAGAGGGCGCTTCCAACTTTGGGCACCCAAGTGAAACTGTGTCGCGCTAAATAATTTGTATAAAATTACTGGTCTGAGCAATTACTACGAAACAATTTTTTCCATAATTGTAAGGCACTGATCTTTTATGACTATGATACTTTATTCATGTTTGTCTTAACTTTCTTAATTTTTGGTCTTGGCGAAAAATTGCAAAATGCTGCATGTTTAGCGTATTTTATAAAAAAGCAAAGATTTTTTCGCCATTAATATATTTAGATCATGTGTTTTATGGGATCCTATAATAAATAATGAAAATACTTCGGGAGCGTATGAAGCAAGAACATCGCCACAATGTTGTGACAAAGTTGGAAAAAATTACATTTTGACTCATATTGAGGCTTCATTTTCTCAATGTAGCGATCCAAGTAAAAATATGGCTTATATATTGCTGCACAGTATGCTTTGTTGGTAAGACACACAGAAAGTTTCAAAAGAGCAGTTTTTGTTTTAACGGAGAAAAAAAGTTTCCAGCTGAACAACTACAAGGTAGTAGAAAGTTTGCCTTGCCTCGCCTTCACTGCATAGCACGTCAGCGCAAGATTCTAGCGGGAGCTTTTCGGCGGTGAATAATGCAAGTCATGCAACAGCATGTCACTTGTTTTGGTAATACGGCTGTATAGAACGTCAAAATGGCAATAATGCTAATTTTAAGGAACTGTATCTTCCCCCCTTGGACCATGAAGGGCAGGTCATAGTATTCAACCGCTTCATAGTCCCAAGGGGCCGAATTATAATGTAGTCGATGGCCTGCAATACAGTATTGGGGCATTGTGTTTGGCTTCTTATAATTAATGCACAAGGTCCTAATATTTAACGACAATAATTAAGGTACAGTTTACCTAAGGTGTTTTTATGATGTATCAGGTATAAGCCGATGCGTGATCGTTGATGACTGGCTTGCATGATGAAATAATTTATCCTAGGTGTACGCGTTAGAGATGATTCGACATCGTGCTAATGAATGACACTTCAGTCACCATTTCAGGAGGGATTTGAACATTTTTATCCCCCCCTATTTCTTCATTGTCCGAACATGCTGAAAATGCTTTAATTAAACGCCCGTCCGGCAATGGTGAGGGGCTTTTAACATATTCAGCACCCTAGGACCTTTAAGAAAAAGGTGGATGAAAACTTTCAAACGCAACTGGAAATGCCGCATTTAGTGTCATATCTAAGCATGATATCGCATCATCTCCAACGTGTACACCTAGGATACATAATTTCATCATGCAAACCAGTCATACACGATCACGCATCGGCCTATACCTGATACATCATAAAAACACCTTAAGTGAACTGTACCTTAATTATTGTCGTTAAATATTAAGAGCATGTCTATTAATTATCAGAAGCCAAACACAACGCCCCAATACTGTATTGCAGGCCATCGACTACATTAAAATTCTTCCCCTTTGGACTATGAACCGGTTGAATATAATCGGCCCTATATGGTCCAAGGGGGGAAGATACCGCTCCATAAAATTAGCACTATTGCCTTTTTTGGCGTTCTATACAGCAGTATTACCAACAAAAGTGACAAGCTGTTGTATGGCTTGCATTATTGGCCGCCAAAAAGCTCCCGCTAAAATTTTGCGCTGACGTGCTATGCAGTGAAGGCGAGGCAAAGCAAACTTTCTACTACCTTGTAGTTGTTCAGTTGGAAAATTTTTTTCTCCCTTAAAACAAAAACTACTCTTTTGAAACATTCTGTATGTCTTACCAAGAAAGCATACTCTGCAACCATATATAAGCCATATTTTTAATTGGACCGCTACATTGAGAAAATGAAGCCTCAATATGAGTCAAAATGCCATTTTTTACAACTTTGTCACAATATTGTGGCGATGTTCTTGCTTCATGCGCTCCCGGAGTATTTTCAATTTTTTTTATAGGAACTCATGAAACACATGATCTAAATATATCACTGTCGAAAAAATCTGTGCTTTTTATAAAATACGCTAAACATGCAGCGTTTTGCAATTTTTCGCCAAGGCCAAAAATAAAGGAAGTTAAGACAAACATGAATAAACTATCATAGTCATGAAAGATCAGCGCCCTAAAATTATGGGAAAATTTGTTTCGTAGTAATTGCTCAGACCAGCAGTTTTATACAAATTATTTAGCGCGACACAGTTTCACCTGCGTGCCCAAATTTTGAAGCGCCCTCTAGGCAACACAAACTTTTTTTGCGGAAAATAACGCCTCAATGACTACTTATCACATTCACGTATACCCGGACAATTTTTTTCAGCAGGATCGGAGAAGGTCGAAAATTGACCTGGTACACTTGATATGGAATGACCCATATATATATATATATATATATATATATATATATATATATATATATATATATATATATATATATATATATATATATATATATATAGTTCAAAAATATATCAAGCACGTAGGAAAAAATTGTTCGGGAAATTGTTCCTACGTGCTTGATGTATTGTTTCAACTGTTACTTCCGTGTCCTATGTTAGCACTTCATTGTTTGTATACAGGGTGTATTTTTTTAAGCAATACAGATTTTTCCTTAAAAACCTATAATAGTTAGGCACTTGTCGCCTTCGCAGCCACTTTTTAGGCCGAGGCGGAAAGATTTTGCCACTAATTAGATCACTCAGAAATGGATCACTCAGAAAAAAATTAATTAACTTTTTTATTATCCATTTTAGGGTGGTTATTTATATCGCGAAGTTGTTCTACGTCACAATTTATGGCGAACCCAATTTTTGAAAATCGAAAATATCGCGTGTAGTTTGAGAGATCCATCGTCGAATTACCAGACCAGCGCTGCCGGAGATGCCGAAACTGACGCACCGGGTGCGCCGGAAGGGTGGTCGACGTGCTGCGTCAAGCCGGAATTTCCCTTTACGTAGTGAGACACGAGATTAATCTGCATGCGTTTCGCATGCGGTATTATTCTCGCGCTTTGCGCACCGTGCAGACGCCATCCGCGTTCCAGCGCTCAGGCGGCTCACTTATCCTCCCGCGTGAGGGGGAGACGCCACAGCTGGCACCGTGCCAGGTGACCAGACTCCGATCAATGCGTTCAAAGCTTTCGACCTAAAATTACAAGGAATCAGAAAACCACCGCACATCACGCCTGAAGGACCACCGTTCGGCATGCTCTGCTAGGATGACACATCGTTTCTCGCCCGGCGCGCCATCATTCGAATTACGTAAAGGGAAGTTCCGGCGTGACGCAGCACACGGACCCCTTTTCCGGCGCGCCCGGTGCGTCAGTTTTGGTATCTCCGGCACCGCCGTCTGGAAATTCGACGATGGATCTCTCAAACTACACGCGATATTTCCGATTTTTAAAAATTCGGCTCGCCATAAACTGTGACGTAGAACAAGTTCGCCACATAAACAACCGCCCTAAAATTGACAATTAAAAACTTAATTAAATTATGTTTCTTAATTAATCAATTTTGAGTAATCTAATTAGTGGCAAAATCTTTCCACCTCAGCCTAGAAATGGGCTGCGAAGACCACACTATTATACTTTTTACAGGAAAAATCTGTATTTCTTAAAACAACACCATATATATATATATATATATATATATATATATATACACTTTTACGCAGCGACACGCAAACAATGAAGAAAACTGGCGCCGCAATTTTCGTCAAAAGAACGAAAATTGCAAGCGACCTTATTAAATTTCATTAATGCCCCTGTGTCGTTTTGCGAAACCGTAAAGAAACGGTTCCTTTATGGTATATATATTATACGTTAATTGTGGCATTCTTTGTTTTAATACCATAATAGGCGCTGTGCAGAAACGTCGCCTTTGATACGTACATTACTTTTTCGTAGACTCCGAGATGACCGCGGCAGGGGTGCGATTTATACAAGAGATGTATTGTTAAGCTGACGCTGAACGCCGTGCGTTCACAATTTCTTTTATCTAGATTTGATTTCTTTATTTCAATATCAGTGCACTATTGGAAAATATTGTTTATATGTGTAAAAATTATTGCCATTGTTTAGGAACTACTTCGTTTCTAGCGCGGAGGCATGCAAAATATGCCCAATGCGGCCTCGTGGGCGGAGCTTATATTTATTCTTAAGCTGTCACCGACTATAGCTTGCTTCCGCGGCGCGCTCAGCAAGTACTGCATACATTGTGCACTTGCGTGAGTAATGCTTTCTTGATGTTCCAATAAAAACAATAGCGCCTGGGCATCCTTGGCGCGCTTCTTCCAACGTGGTGGCGTTCGGTGCGTTCTTTGCCCGCCACTGCAGTTTTCAAGTTGGAAAAGTCGGACAGCTTTAATCTATTCTGCGTTCAGTGAAAGAGAATGCTAAAGAAAAAGAAACCCAATAGTCAGGCGCGCGCACGAGGGGGGGGCAAAAGGGGCGGCCGCCCCCCCCCCCCCCCTGGTCACCTAAGAACCTAAGAGAGGGGTGGGCACAAAGTCTGCCCCATACACTGACTTAATAGAGAATGGGGGCGCTGCGACAAACCTTCGCCTCCCCCCCCCCCCTGTGAACGGTAATCCTGCGCACGCCTATGCCAATAGAAATTCCTATTTTAATGCTTAATGCAACCCAGCGATTACGTTTAACGTTACATTTATCCAATCACCTGCCTGCGCCATCCGACGTCATTTCCGCCCGCAATACTTCTAACCAGCGCCACTACGTGTTGATGCAGTCAGGACCGATGTTGGCGCTTGAGAATAAGTGTTGCAGGGCCCATATAACGTCCCGGTTGTAATAAAAATTAATTAAGTGGTGACAGGTGTGCACTCACAGGTGGGCACAGGTGGGGTTGTCCGTAAATTTCAAGAACATAAAGGAAACTAAAAAATAAAGAAGTTGCTAAGGGTTATATATGACATAGAAGCTAACTTTTGAACAGAAAATAGCCAATTACCTATCAGTAAAATTAATGAAAACTTAGTGATGGGGCTAAGTGCACACAGAGTCGGAGTGTTCATAAATTATCAAAACCCCAAACAAAATACAGCAACATATAAAAGAAGCTTTTCAAGTTTGTATGGGATAGATATTTTAGAGATCATAAGTTCTGTCCAGAAAAGGGGCCAATTAACTACCCGAATAATCAAAGAAAATCATTTGAATGGTGAGGCCCATCGATAGTACACAAACGAACACATTTGTTCGCCCTAAGTAAACCTAGGAAATTTGCGTTCGATGGGTACTCAGTACCTAATCGTAGAACTTGTGTGCTCCTCGGCTCCCCGTCTTTAGAAAGCGCACCAGCTCAGGTTAACATGAGCTTCTAGCAGCGCCCGCATGGCGCCACGCCAGTCTCCTCCACGCGAAAGCGCTACTCTGGGTATCGGCGCTCGCTTTACAGTCATTCGTGCACCAAACTGTAGGGGCAAGCGTTTCAAGACACTTAAGCGAACATTAAGGTCGCTTATATTTTTCTTCTATTTTATGTAAAATACTTAAATTCGACTTCGAACATGTAATACTAAGGCTCTTGGTAGCACGCGCTAAACGCGGAAGTCAGTAAAACTATTCTATGGAAGTAACTTTATGATATATTCTTCTAAATTCCGATGTTGTCCTGCGCCGATTCATAATTACTGTCTCAACGCACTCACTATTTTTCACAAAATAGCGCGTTAATACTCATTATACTTTATATAGGAAAAGGTTCTAACGTTTTAGGCATATTTTTCCACCCGTATTTCTCTGACCAAAGCATGGCTTTCAATTTGGCACAGAAACATCGCGGATCATGCGGTGATGGAGAGGGTCATCGGAGGGGAGAAGGTGAAGCCTGCTCAGTAAGTGTTGCATGTTACAATGTCACAAACACTTTTATACCAGCACCACGAAATAAACAAGAACAGAACAAGGACTGTGCAGTACTAACGCAGGCTAACGACTTGTTCATGTTTTATTGAAATATTAATATATCTTCTTATCACTGTCACATTTGTGCCATAGTACACGTGGCATTACACTCTCTTAGATATGTCGTATAGTCTCATTCTGGTATTCCAAATGCTGAGGTTGTTGCACTTGCCAAAACTCACAAATTTGACATGAGTACATAAGAGAATTGAATATGTGTGGCTTATTCCATACATAGCACTTCAAATGTGCTGATGTTAAACCACCCTTCATAGTAGAAATCTTCTGTGCCTGCGATTGGTAGGTGAAATCAATAAGTATATAGCAAAGGACCATTTTAGATATCCAATAACCATGGACCCTAGAAAAATGCGTACTCTTGGTAATGTACCTGGTTTTGTTCAAACGCGCACTCGTTTTTGACATCAAAAAGCTGTATGTTCCCAATGCTTGAAGTGCCATAACTCAGAGAAAAATAAATACGGATATCAGTGCACGTCAATTGCAAGCGACTGGCACAAAACTCTTAGTGAAGCAGTTCGAAAAAAAGACATGCACGAAGAAACATACTACAACACGTTGGCGCAAACATGTCCTTTCGTCTTGTGTAATAGCTCTCTCTGTCGCCCTGCCCTGCTAAGGCTTCCATAATGCACCATCTGGCCCAAACAACAGCGTGGCTAGACCAGAACCTTCGACAAGTAAATTATAATATGGCTAACGGGTACACTACTTTAAGTCTGTGAAAAACTGGTACTCATTAAAATAAAAATGAAGAATTTCGCGTTTACATTGACAATGGGAAAATGCCGAAAATCCAAGAGCTTTATATTCGCACAATTTGGCAATTTTGCTGCGCATGGCCAGCAGAAGATAAAAGTTATTTAATACAATACTCATAATTTCTTCATTGTTGGTCCAAGTGCGTATGTTACGGACATAGTGTTGCCTATCGCGAACATAAAGTCTGCAGGATAAGGTGTCAGGCAAAAGACAAATCGATCTCAAGAAAACATACACTCATAAGATAGTTCAGTTGACCCCGAGAGGTCAGTACATCCTCAATAGGCTAGAAATACGTAAGTACCAATTGCTATAAAAGACTTTTGACAATGCGTGTTGCCTTCCTAGATTATTCCTGCTTATGTCTGTACCACAGTTCAGCAAAAACCACAGTGAGGCTCCCTGACGTTTTCTTTCTATCTTGTGGTATTCGTAAGGTTTTTCTCTGGCATAAGAAGAAGGCCCTTTATGAATCTTCCTTCTTTCGTCCTTCTTACATTTAGCGATTCTCATTAAAGAGACATCAATCTACTGCAATAACGTGTGTTTCACCACTGTTCCATAAGTGCGAAAAAACGTCTGCGGTCAGCGTATTGTGAGTGGTCAGCAAAGGCAACAATCTGCACCAATGTTATCACTACTACCTCTGCAGTTATGACCATGTACGTCGGTGGTCTCTGCAGCATAGGCTTTTCGTGAAAAATTGGGGCCAGGAGTTACGGAGTCGCCCTCTACTGGGCACGTGCTAGGTAGGACAACACCAGCGCAGTCCTGATAGGTTTGGCTGTGGGACCTCTACAAAAATACCACGCGGAAGCCTTGCTGCATATTTCTGTGAATGCTCTGAATACGAGAGAATTTTTTACAGTCAAACTAGTAGTCTTTGCCGAAAAGAAGCAGTGAACTGTTTATCAGTGACTGTTGTTTTCTGGGAGCGCTCGGCGGCGGCGAACGCGTCAGCCATAGAATACAACGAGGAACTGCGGAAGGGTTGAAAGGCGTGCTAGTTGGTATCGATTCATAGCAAAATATTGGCAGCGCAAGCTAACGGGACACAGAAAGAGGACGCAACTGCGCTTGTTGTATCCTCTTTCTGTGTCCCATTAGTTTGCGCTGCCACTATTTTACTAAGAGCGAGCAACGATGGCGCGTTCGCGCCTCGCCCTCAGCGGCCGCTGACGGGCTGTCGCGGCTGAGCTCTAGAAAAGTAGAGACCTGCCCCTACAATAAAACGGAAAGGCGGGCTAGTTGGTTTGGCTGCATTATGAAAAATTTTTGCGCACACAACAGGAAGACCCATGACGGTATTTTGGAGCGCGAAAATAGACACGATACACGAGAAAGACTGAACAGGACGAGCGCTCACTTCAAACTAAAGTTTATTCACAGAAAATGGCCTACTTTTATCATACACCAAAGGCAACAAAAGACAGAGAAACGCATGCGTGATACCACAATCTAACCACCGAAGAACACCTATCACCTCCCAGTTAAAAAAAAAAAGAGATCTCTTTTTTTAACTGGGAGGTGATAGGTGTTCTTCGGTGGTTAGATTGTGGTATCACGCATGCGTTTCTCTGTCTTTTGTTGCCTTTGGTGTATGATAAAAAGTAGGCCATTTTCTGTGAATAAACTTTAGTTTGAAGTGAGCGCTCGTCCTGTTCAGTCTTTCTCGTGTATCGTGTCTATTTTCGCGCTCCAAAAATACCGTCATGGATCAGTACAAACACGGCCAAATTTCCGTGCTTCTAAACAGGAAGACAAAACGAAGAATTCACAAGGACCAGCGCAGATTATCAATTGACCTTTATCCAATAAGAAAACACATATGTATACACGCTACAAGCACCTCATTATCACTGCGCATGAGCAGAATGGCATAGTATATTCGTTTACATAATAAAACCTTTAACAAAAACGTTGCACTATCACATCTTGTTCAGCAAGTCAATTTCGTTGTCATTTAGCGCTATGGATGGATGACTGGCACATGTGCCTTCAAGTTTAGAGATGTGCCAAGATACTACAATCTCTCTTGTTGTCTGACTAGGGTGAACATACAAAAGATCAGTTTGATTGCACAAAGGACTACACAAATTCAATGAACAGCGTGCACAATGTAATGCCAGATGTGTTAAGGTCTTCCCTTCAAATTTGCCAAGTGCTCTTTTAACCTAACATTCACGCATCGGCCAGTCTGACCGACATAACACTGGCCACATTTGAACGGGATCTTATACACTACATTTCTTTTGCACTCAGCAACCCGGTGATCAGGACGCTCGGAACATTTATTATTGATATTAGTAGTGCTGTCATTGTACAGATTATTTACAGCAGGACACACGCCCCCTACTTTGTTTTTTGCCGAGAAAATTACCTTGACACCGTACTTAGCGGCAACCTTATTAAATTTATGGGGAAAGCCATGCATGTAAGGGATTACCGAAATTTTCTTAGCTTCCCGGCTTCTTTGCACCTCTTTCTCCACGAATTTGATTTTCTTCAATAACCTTTCGCTTGCAGTTAGAAGAATCGAGGTAGGGTATCCAGCCTTTTCCAGCCGAAACTTCTGCTCCAGGAAAAATTCATTTAACTTGTGCTTGCACGTTTTTATTACAGCTGAATGAAGACATCCCCTTTCAATCCCGTTTCATACTATGCTTGAATGGGCGGAAGCATACTGTAACAAAGGCTTCTCCGTTCTCGGGGAATGCTTCCAGCACAAATGGTCTATTTCGAAAATGAGCTTCACGTCTAGGAACTGTAAGCAGTTATCAGTGGGCTCTTCAAATGTGAAATTTAGGCATTTGCCTCCTTTCGCGAACGTTTCTAACACACTTGAGGTCAACTCATCCCATTCCGCGTTCAAGCCCAAAAAGCAAATAATCATCGACATACCTGAATATTTTAAAACTTTGCTATTCAAATGTGAATAAACAAGTCTGTCTATGTTGCTCAAAAAAATTGTGCTTAGTACAGGGGCTACCTTCGATCCTATGAATACTCCATTTTTTTGACGGAACAGTGTATCTTTAAACTGTACAACCGTGCTCTTGAGGAACATGCAAGCTATTTCAAGAAAAGTTTCTAGCGACATTCCACTGCTATTTCGGAAACACACTTCATCGTTGTCCCGTTCAATGCACTCTTTCACAGACTGTAGTAGAGCCTCTTGCGGCAAAGAATAATATAAGTCGGTAGGCCATTGCCTCAGGACTGATGCCAGTCCTGGCATGGCATCAGCCGTTTGCTCAAGGATTGTCTTCGTACGGCATCTTCTTCGACTGCTGATGCTAGGACGGACTGGAGATCATATCGTGGGTGGTACGATTGTGCTATGAACTTAACAGATGTGCTCTAGCGTCAAGTTTGGGCGTTTTTGCCTAAGAAACAGAAGAAATTGGCTGAACCAGGGAAGCTGCTCATAATGTAACCTGCCCCTTTGTTCTTGGTCTCGTCTCTGAGGGGTTTCCAGGCTAGCCGCAGCCAAGAACCCAACATCTGGCGTCCAATGGGGAGGTCCCCATCCTGCGGCCCTCGACACCGATGCCACATCGACCATCGACATCGCCCAACGGCGCCCATTGACTGTGGCCCACTACCTGGCGATCTTCCCGTGACGAGCTGTGGGAGCTGCAGAAGGCCCTGCTCCATTTCGAGCTAATAGGCGTCATTGACCCCTAAGAGCAGAAGCGGCGGGCCCTGGCCCTGCAGCGCCATGGCGTCTCCAGCCATCGGCATCCCAAACGGCGTGACCTCGAGCGTCGAACGGGCTGTCGATGACATGAATGCGGATCGCCGGGGACTCCTGACGACCGGGCGGTGAGCGATGAGCACCGTGGGGACGCAGCCGACGGGGATTTCATGCCTGCCGGGACTGAGGCGCGCACCGCGGAATGCGTCGCAGTGCACGCGACGCATTCCACGGACGCGGTGGGCTCGTGCGACGAGGTGGCACCAAAGGACGACGAGAAACGCGGGGACGACGCGTGCGCTGACGAGGACACAGAGACCGTGAATAGCAAGCGGTACACGGCGGAGGACGAGGAGATCGCCGAGAAGGAAGCCCAGGAGTTCCGGAGCGGTGAGGAAAACACCGATGGGTGTCGGATGGGCGCACGGTATAACACCAAGGTCGGAGCGGGATTGGACGCCGTGTGTGAAGACGCCGCGAGACGACACAGTGTTGGGGGCTGGGAAGAAGCAGCCGATGGCGCAGAAGGTGAAGCTGAGAAAAAGAAGAAGAAAAGAAAGAAAAAGAAAAAATCACGATGAACAGTGCGGTGATCTGGAAGCGACAGAGAATGTAGGCAAAAAGAAATATGCGGACGTGGGTGGGACGATCGTTGGTGACGCGACCGGTAACTGCCACGACGGCGAAGAGGAGGTCGGGAATTCACATCGTGGTCACAAAGAGGCCGGGGAGTTCCGGGATGGCGAAGCGGTGGTCGCTGATGAAGGGAGAGCTGGAGGAAAACGCAGTGGACGATGGCGCTGGAAACCGGGAAGGAGTAGTTAACGGAGATACAGTAGACAAGAAAGATGACATCGGGCAGTATGGAGGTGTGAGTGGCGAATGCACTGCCCGAGACGGCGAGTGGGACGGAAGATTGAGTGCGTGGACGCCGACGATGCTGAGGACATCGATGACGTGAACAATGCCGAAAGTGCTCAGGACCAGAAACCCATCGAACAAGCTTCGGACAACAAGGCCGGGAATCCTGAGAAATCCGTGAAGTCTCGGGAATCCGAGAGAGAAGTAAGTGGGAGAGACACAAGAAGCCCAATGAGCAATCCAGAAAGCCACTGCTCAGAGAGTACAAGGGACAGTTTCCGTCGGAGACAATGCTTTGGACCAAAACTGAGCCGACACCGGTGTACGCCGAGCGGATCAACATCGACGACTACGAGGACAAAATGGAGGACCGAAGCTACGTCGAGGTGCAGGTGTATCAAAGGCGGTCTCGTACCAAGATCAGCGAGAGCCGAAGAGTGACTGCCGGAAGCACAGGCAGCCAAGTCTCCTACGGGGACGTAGCGCCTCCATGGCTGCCGAGGCTGCCAGCGTTCGACGGTTAGTACGCGGAATAGTGGCCGCCAGCCAGACGTGAATGGTCCGAGCGGTTACAATGCCAAAGCGACACAGCGATGTGTCTACTACGACAACGGTGTCATGCAAGAGCGTCAGCGCCAGGAGACCTGCTTCGACTGCTTTAAGCGTGCTAGCTCGGAGGACCAGTGCTGCACCAGGAGCATCGGTGTCCCACCATGCTCCCGCCGACGACCGTAGTCGCCAACCTTAGCGAGTCCGGTGCGCCTCCTTCTCCGGGCGGCGGCTGAGTTGTAAGGTTTTAATTAAAACGACAATAATTACCTCGGGTGCAATTAGCATGATATTGATTAGTATGCAGCTAATTAACATAAACCTAATTCGCAATGTCTTGATTAGCATCATATTATTAAGGTCTAATTAGGATGACTTTACTTAGCGTGCTTATAATTAACGTCGTGTTAATTAGCCTGGTATTAGTTAGCACGGTCATAGCTTTACACGGCTTCATTAGCATGGTCTTAGTAAGCTATGGCTTCATTAGCTCGATCTTAGCATGCCTTGGCTTAATTAGCTTGTTCATAGCATTTTTTTTACTTATTTAGCTAGGTGTATCGCCCAGCCACTTAGCTAATCAGCCGGGCGCACGTCCTCGGGCAGCGAGCACACCATGAAGGGATGAAGAGGGCGCGCGCCAGTAGAGCAACGCGCAAGAATGTGCAGGCTGACCATGATGATTGTACACGGGGCCTCGGGTTTAGCTACGGTCGCGATATTGTAAGGTGCTCGGCCGGAACTAATCTCAGAGGCCACCATGCTAATTATTCTAAAGGATACTTAGTACAGACATTAAAAGCTTCGAAACGAATTTACACAGCCCCTGCCTTTAAAAAAAATATCATCAGTAAACCTTTCTGGCACTTTTATTGCATGGGTGCACTTCTGCACTCAGTGGAACGACAAACAAATCAAAGAAGATGCCTCTGGTTTGAAAACACCGCCCAATTTTGTCGACCGTCCTTGACGTGACGCTGCGTTCCATCGTAACCAATGGAACGCAGCGCGCGCTGAAGGGTGGATCTGACCTTTTCGTACTGTTGGCTCGTTCAAAAGGGGGTGTCGCCAGAGCTCGGAAAGATCCCGAGTTTCGCCAAGCTCGGGCCATCCTGCATAGCGCCCCAGTTGAGTCCAGCAAAGTCGCCTCTCGCCCTTTCTGGCGTACTTTGTCGTGGAATATTTTAAGCGAGTCGAGCCCGCCAGCCTCTTTTGGCAGCGCACCGTGATTCTGGATAAGCGGCTTTCTCATCGGCAATGCGAACATTCTACGGCAGCGGTCTCAAACTCACCTCAGCCAGCGGGCCGCAATCAAGTAATTTGCTAGGGCCGGTCGGTACAGGGAAGAAGGTAAGAGCGGGGATGGTGGGGGGGGGGCGGCTGTAGTTTGTACATATTGTCAGCACACGTACGTTACCATTTAACACGAATCCTTCCCACATCTAATGTACGGGCCATTTCTGAAGGAATATGACGCAAGGATTCCAACAAAATGTCGATACCGATCACCAAAATGACTGAAATCTGGACACGGATTCTGAAATTAGGTTTCTGTTTCACGGTTATGATTCAACACATCGTGACCGCATGGGGTGCCTCAAGAAAATAATCCGTTAGATCAGTCATGCCTGTTTAGATCACAAACATACTTATTATGAAAAAAAAAAAACTTCCCACACATCATATAAAGACGTCAGACGTTGCTATATGGTGATTGTATAATACACTTATATAGATAATGTTTATTAATTTACACATCGATACAATTATATACATAAGATTATACAGATGCAATTATGTAGATAATGTACAATTGTTTTACGTTAGTGATCACAAAGGAGGGTTGTTCCCAATGAGCACTGAAACCCGTTTCTCTTTGAAAATTACAGCTTTGTGGTCAGTGAAGTACGTGGTGAAGGGATCTTGAATTATGAGATGTAGTGGAAAGTTGGCGAAGACAATGTCGATGCAGGTCCCTCTGATAATGGTGGGACGCTTTTGGTCTTACGAGCTAAACGAAAGATCGTAGTGGGACATCATGTGTGGGACAAGCCTGTCGTCAGCAATGATGTCCACGTTTGGGACTTGTGGTATCCCAAGTTTCCGTGAAGCAGAGCACGTCCGCTTCTGTCAGTACGGGACCGTGTCGCAGGGTAGTGAGGTAGCTTTGCATCAGCGTAGGTAGCCTGTGCTGGTCGAGACGTTGAAACTCATGCTTGTCTTGTGATGGAAGTGATGATCCCCTTCTCATTGGTCGGATAGGTTGTGTACGTTGGTGCATCGGCTGAGTGCCACGTACACTAATTTCTGCGGGTGCGTCTTACGTATTCGTAGAAGACCGAAGAGTAAGTGGCCCCTTGAGATTTGTGTACCGTTATTGCACTGGCTTGAACGAGGGTTAACTGTCATCGTCTACAAGCAACGCCCATCTTGCCGTCGATGGTGAGGGTGACCACGCGAGGTTCGATGGGTATCCACGATGGATCGACGCCGGTGGATACGGATCGACGCCGTAGCCGTTTCGCACGGCCTCGGCTACCGCCCGACGAGAGCGGAGACGAGCGAGCTTTCCTGTTATGGTGACGTCGAACTGGAGCCACAACCGCCTCGGGAAGATGACTCCTTCGCAAAGCTTCATAGTTCCCACCGCCCCGTTGAGTAGCCCGTCGACGACGTTAACGTTGGTGGTGATCATGTAGGGCTTGTCATGGACGGTGGTAATCTCCATTGGTAAGTTGGCAAATTCTGTGTGGAACATTGTAGCCACCTTTGCATTTTGCATGGTTTCTTGGGTCGCGCACCCGATGAGCTCCAACGACTTCTTCGTCTCCTTCTTGCTGAGGTTTCTCCTAATGCCACCGCCGTCTTTCCCGTGCTCGCACAGATGACCAACGGGTTGTCGGGACCTTGGTTGTTGTATTGGTTGTAAACGTCCATCACCAGGTGTAGAACGAATGTCTTGCCACACCCGCCTGGTCCCGTTAGGAAAACGCGCGGCGGAGGTGCCGCGAGAAAGGTCTGCCTGTGGATGATCTCCCAGAGTTCGTTGTGCGCTCGTCGTTCGTCGTGTTATTCTTTGCTTGCACCCACCACCTGCCTAGCCATTGCTAAGCAGCCACTCTATGCTCTCGTCCATGACTCTTGCGACTCTAGTGGTGGTTGGCGGCCTTATTATACTACAGCGTCTCGTTCGTATAGTGGGTGCTTCAATACTTCATGAAAGTTACGGTGGGCGTATAGTTGGTACCTTACATACCTTGCATGTGCTGTGGACGGACGGGCGTACAATGGCTACCTTGCATGTGCTGTGCCGTGATGGCAGCAACATCATCATATGGCTACGGCGGACAATGATGCGATAGGGGGGACGGGCCTCGTTCATAAGATGCTTGGCAACTTCTTCATCGTCATGCCGTATAATCGCAAATACCTTGCATGCGCTGTGCCGTGGTGGCAGCGTCATCGTCATCGGGCTACGCCAACGGCAGACAGAGCCCCGGCTAAAGGAGCTTCGCCCCTAAAAAACTTCCCCATCTCCCGCTAAAGGGAACCATGTGTGCATGCGAAGCAGCGGGGAGATAATTAGCTTGAGCGGGAGGAACGTCGCCGCTCTGGTTTCACGGCAACGGTCTGGGCGCTCATCGGCGCTGCACAGGAGAGAGAATTAGGCGCGCGCGCTTCGTCATTTTCATACCGCGGTACTGCCGTGGTGCCCCCCAGCTGTCGCACCACCTGTCGTTCGCGCCGCTCCGTAGAAGTTTCCTAGATGAGAGGACGGGGGGGACCGTAAGAGAGGAGAGAGAGGGGGGAGGGGACGTGCATGCGCTGTGGGGGTGTGGGCGCGGGAGCCGCTCCGCATAGTGGAGGATTCCTAGAGGAGAGAGGGGGAGAGGACGCGCATGCGCTGTGGGGGATGTGGGACGCCGGAGCCGCTCCGTAGAGTAGAGGATTGCTAGAGGAGAGAGGGGGGAGAGGACGCGCATGCGCTGTGGGACGCCGCTCCATAGGGTAGATGATTCCTAGAGTAGACAAAGCGGGTCAGCGTAGGGGGGAGGGTACGCGCATGCGCTGTGGGAGGCGTGGGACGCGGGGGCCGCTCCGTAGAGTAGAGGATTCCTAGAGGAGAGAAAGGGGTGAGCGTAGGAGAGGAGATAGAGAGGGGGGAGGGGACGCACATGTGCTGTGGTGGTGTGGGACGCGGGAAGGAGGGACGGACTAAGCCCCCTCCAAACACATGCAAGCAAGATCAAGGAATGGGGTCAACCTGGGCGACAGACACCACCTGCCTAGCCATTGCTAAGCAGCCTCTCTGTGCAGTCGGCCATGACTCTGATGACTGTGGTAGTGGTTGACAGCCTTCATATTACTACAGTGTTCTGGTTCGCAAAATGGGTGCTTCCCTACTTCATGAAAGTGGTCGGACGCGGGACGCCGGACGCGGGACGCGGGAGGGACGGACATAGCCCCGAGAATAAGATGCTTGGCATCTAAAAGGTGGGCTGAAGACAGTCAGGTGCGAGCCGCGGTCCGCAAGCAAGAGGTTCCCGGGTGGCATGCGGCCCGCGGGCGGCGCGTGTTTGAGACCCCCTGTCCTACGGTGTCCCCATGTCTGCGTCTGGCGCCACCGGCCACCGCCGTGCGCCAGCTTTATACGAAACAAAGGAGCGCATGCGCAGTGGCCGTTACGACATGTATGGCGTGACCGAGCACTTGCGCACTGTGTACAGGCAAGGGGGCTGGTGGCGGAGCAGCGTATGGGCTAGCGATCCAGGTGCACAGCTGTGCCACCGGCTTCCAGGCGTCAACGCTTTTGTTTGCGGTGGTCATATTATAGCCGCATTAAGGCACGTTCGCACCAAACGAGGAGCACGCAAGCGGGCAGGCGAATTTCCAAAGCGGAGAGGCAGTGAGGTCGCGCGGCTGTTCAGGCCGAACGCATTGCCTTGTGCTCGCCCGCTGCGGGGGCGCAGCGATACACCAATCCAAGTCGACGTGTCGCCATCTTACGGCAGTACGTGATACTGTGCGCGCGCTTCTCGGGCGTAGATTGACTGCGGCCAAAGCGGGCAACAAAGCGGGCAGAAAATCGGTCCGGGCGCCATCCGGGCAAGCGGCCACGGGGAAAACCCGCGGGCACTTGCCTGCGAATCAGTAAACATACCTTTGGCTACAAGATAACATGGACCACGTGAGTGCGTGCCAAAGTGGCCAACAGCGGCGTGGACTGAAGAGCCGCCTGGTGTCGAGGTTTTTCGTTGGGTGAATGCGCTTTTAATCATGCTTGTAGGCATCTCCGGTTATCGCTTCGTTAGCGGCGCACAGATTATCAGTCTCGGCTTAAGCGCCGCAGTTTAAATATTAATTTCGACAACATTAAGAACCTTAGCACTTCTCGTGCCCCTCATATATAGGGACGGTGATGACTGCTGTGACGGCCTCATGTGTGACGATCGCAATTATTCGCGAAGCTATATAGGAAGGAATATTGTTCCTACCTGCCAGTATAAAAAGCCGCGCATCCGTAATGAACTCTTCAACTAGGCTTTCAAATTCACCACGGAATCAAATTCCTGATCAAATAGCCATCGCAATAACACTTTTAGACCCAAAGCGACTGAGGATCGACAGTGACTCTAGGGCAGTCGTCCGAACATTTGCCAAAGGAGTCCTTTCTAGACAGGCTCTGGCAGTTCTCAGGGGAAAGGCAATCAAACTACACACGATTATCTGGTTTCTGGCTTACATGGGAAAAAATCGATGCTGCACGAGGACTTGCCAAACGAGCAGCCACAAGGCAAGAAGATGCCGAGCTTTAAAACTGCAGCGATCACCTCCTCTCTTAGAAAAAGCTAACGAAATACTGCTACGTAGGTCACGGAGTCCCCCCCCTCCACACAGTTAACTAAACAGGCCTCATGTCATTACGCTAAGGCTCTTACGAACACGAACATATCCGAACCGGCTGTTAATTAACAAAATTTATTCACACTTCTTTACTCCTACAATATGCGTGAAATGCCACGACATCTCGCTCATACGCTCTGGCGTTGCTCCGCGATATGCAGCGACAAGGACAGCACTGAAGAGCGGTGGGACGCAGCTCTACGTAGCCCTACATTAAAGGGACAGTTATGGGCAGTCCAGCGGGCCCGCGAAGTGGCGTAAAGGCTCTCTTTCGGCCCCCCATGTGGGATCGGACAGCTTCGGGCTAATAAACTAGCCTGACGTTTTGGACTCAAATAAAGTTCTTTCATTCATTCAACCATCAGCGCATGTAAGGACATCATGCCGACACGGTTGACGATTACGTGGAGCGGATGACGTCTTCCAAATGCACTCGCATCGTCCGTGTTATATTGTGGCTGTTTGTGCCTCGGCCTAAGATTTTAACGCGATAGCGTTAGAGCTCATTTCGCAGAAATCCCGGCATCGGCATCGTTGGTTCTCAAAGAAAAATCATCATCTTGTGCTAGACCGAAAAACCTGGTCCGCTGCGGTGGTATAGCGGTTAGGGTGCTCGGCTGCAGACCCGAAAGTCGCGGGTTCGATTCCGGCCGTGGCGGTCGCATTTCGATGGAGGTGAAATGGTAGAGGCCCGTGTACTGTGCGATGTCAGTGCACGTTAAAGAACACGAGATGGTCGAAATTTCCAGAGTCCTCCACTACGGCGTCTCTCATAATCATATTGTGGTTTTGGGACGTTAAACCAAGATATTATTCTTAGACCAAAAAAACCGAGAAAGACGCAAATAAAATAAATAACAAAAATTTTCGGGTCCGAGTGAGGATCGAACCCAGGCCGTCTGCGTAGCAAGCTGGTGTTCTACCACACAGCCATGCATCTGCTTGCCGAAGCTGTGAAAATAACTTCCTCTGCTTGGAAATGCAGTCAAAGTAACTCGTGGTTCACAAACACACGCGTCCTGTACAACATGCAATATTGCAGTTATACTGCATTGTACAAGCGTACATTGCCATCGGGCATCACAACACGTGAATATCATAACGCCTTCTTTGTTTAAACCCGGCCACCCATTACAAGTGGCACACACGTTACTGCGCGTATTCCCCTTAACACCACGTAGGGGATGCATATCAAGTATGCACTAAGTGGTTGAGGTACGCACTAGGGATAGGATATCGCTATCGCGTTCAACTCTTAAAGGCGACGCTTAAGGGTCCCCCAATTTTTATCACAATTGAGCCAGCTTAGTTACATACATTATTGGAAACATTTCGGCGCGCACACAACAGACGAAAACGAAAGGCGAGAAGACGAACGGGCGCGAATTCTCGCCTTTCGTTTTCGTCGGTTGTGTGCGCGCCGAAATGTTTCCTATAATGTCCTCAAACCAGCTCGCCTTGCTCTCCATACTTTTAGTTACCGTTTCTTCCTCTGTGTCATTAACTAGGTACCATAACATGCGGAAATATACATGTTGGTCAGAATGACAAATGTCTTCACTGCCGGCATTCGAAATTGATGCAAATAAATAAGAAAAATTTCCCTTCGACTGGGGATCGAACCCAGAACTTCTACGCGGTGAGCAGGTGTTCTACAACAGCGTCACGCCCGTGCTCGGAATTGCTTCGAAAAAACGCGATACGAATGTTATGTTGTGCGAGGAGTGTCATAACACATGCAATATTGCTTCGCAGAAGCACAGAATCACACCAGGCCTCAAACATATGAATTCCGCACCGAGTGGTTGGTTGAAAGATTAAAAGCGCAGCAGTTACAATGTACACATAATTAACTATACATATTAACAACAGCATCAACAGCAGTGACGCAGGGGCGCGTCTTGCTATACGGATGTGTAATGAGCCCTGCGTAACTGTACTTCTAGTAGGTATTCTAGGATAGTTGCTGTATGGTTTAGGTGTCCACAGAGAAGCAAAGCAAGCCTAGCCTTCGAGAAGTCTATGCGAGCAGGGTTGCATCACTTTTTTCGCGTTCCTCTGTAGAAGAAGCATAAAACAGCACTTAAGGTGGCACTAGATGAGGACACAGACACTGCGTCCTTGAGGACGCCCACTATAATCTGCTCTACTTTTGAACGTTCTACACTTGAAGCCGAAGCTCAAGCGTGCTCCAAGTGTTTTCTCACGCCGCTACAACTGATACAAGGAAGGAAAACAATTTGAAGTACCTACTCAAAACAGCCAATGGGAGACACAAGCTGATATATATATCTTGCAAGGCATGTGTATACAAAATGAGAAGAACAGCACACGTGTACATGAGAGACACTCATGACAGAAGCCAATCTTTACGTTAAGTAATTCGAGGTTAAGTAACGCGATTCATGGCTCACTTATACAACGACTCATGCTGTAGTTGTCAAAGAAATGTCTCCAGTGCAGGTACTGAACAAGTGTTGCTGGTTCTGCCAAGAGGGGTTGTCTCTGACACAGGTATATAAAGGTGACCATGAAGCGAAATTGCCAGCCATCCCTATTCTGCAGCGTTTAGCCCGACAGAGCGCAACCTCTAGTGGGTGGCCTCTCTGGTGGTACCCACCTTTATGGGTAGTGATAACAGCATTAGCATAATAAGTAATCCTCAAAATATCACCACTCCGTAATAAAGCAGAAAAATTTGTATTAATTTTTAATGCAAGAAGTGCGCTTGCTTCTGATTTAAAGTAAGGCGGCAGTCTTAACTTAATGGCAGCCCGATGTAATTTTAGTTTGAGGTACATATAGTTCTTTTGTCGCTAGTTTTTTAATGAATGCAGTTTTTGGAGAGTACAGTTACGGAAACAGTTTTTGGCAGCTAATTCGTGAAGCAGCGGCCTTGCAACATGGTTGGAATGTTGTTGCGTCACGTATTGACTTTTTGGCATCCCAGATGATTAGTATGCTCCTGATTAGATGATTAGTATGTTCTCTGGCGGCAGAGCTCTGATTAGTGTTTTTATTGGATCTTTAAACAATCTACCCCTATTTTTTGCAGAAATACCTTCTAGAAGAACCGAAAAATCCCACATCAGGAGTACAGTGTATGGTTGGTATATGTCACGGTGGTGTTTGCACTGATTTGAAAGATGCGGTGTGCTCCGACATGTAATATACATTGATTTTAATACTTAAGAAAACTTCACAAGATTTTTCCAGTAAAATAAAAATAAATTGGTGGCTTCGGGAACTGAGTCTCCTTTCATATATTGGCAGCTCCAATATTTCTTGCCAGCCGTTCTTGTTGGCTGCGCCACCATTCTTCTTCTTCTTTTTTGCAGCATTTTCCTCTTGTTCTTTCCACCCATGTCGTCGCCTATATAACTATCTTGCCAACGTTTTCCATTGACTGCATAATTTAACATGATATAGATTTTTGTCCATCTAAATAAATGCATTGCTAAGAGCTTCAGTGGCAGACAATGCGGGATAACGGGCAGCGGTCAACAGCGCTCGGCTTCAAAACACAAACAACCTACTTTCCTGGCTCAAACGCAAAATGTTGCACTCCATAACGTTCGTTCCTCATACGCTTCTCGTCGTAAAAGTCCTTTAGATAAGCTAAAACGCGTCGCATTCGGGGCAGCTGTGGCATTCGAGAATGTGTCATACGCTTCAAGGTAGTGCTACCAGTTGAATTGCCAGGGTTCTACCAACACAAGATCCCACGGCCGTACTCATACTTGACCTGCACCCCCAACTAACCGGAATACCTTCATATAAGATTGCCACGCACTTCATCCAACCATGTGCCCGCACTGCAGCTGACAACAGCCGGACAGGTCATTAACAGGACCCCAGTAGCCTGAATACTAGGCATGCACGTACAAGAAAGTAACATCGTAAAGACTGAAATAGCTACACTTAAACGCACCGTCAGGGAGTATTACAATCCTCATAGCTAGAATCGCGAAAAGTAATGGCGGCCCAGGCAGCACACAACGTCGGGCCGATATTGGTTTTAAGGCGGCTGTGGGCGGCCCAACCACGGTCCGTCGTTGCCGGCATGGAGCCAATATGGGCGGAGCCGTTGACTTTCGCCGGCAACATTGGGCCGATTTTGCCGTCCTTCAGCCGATGTTGGGCTTTCACCGGCAACATTGGGCCGAGTTTGCCGGCCTGCCGCCGTACTTCCGCCGATATCGGCTTAGCCGATGGCTTTCACCGGCAACATTGGGCCGAGTTTGCCGGCGTCCCGCCGTGTATCAGATGCTTCAACTGATATCGGCAGCTGAAGGCTTTCGCAGGCAGAATTGGGCCTTTTTTCCCGTGTTGTTGCCGCTCTTAAAGTAATGTTGGCTGAGTCAATTGTTGGTTAGCTTTCATCGACGAAGCTGGAATAACTTCTTGTCTTCCTTCAGACAGTTATATATTGCCCTGTTGAGAACGTCCTCCTGCGTCGCGGCGCTACAGAAGTCGTCGTCACTGACACGTACGGATTTTACGGCAGAAATAACGCAAACCATCTTGACATACAAGTCATCGACGGACAACCGCAACTATATCATCCGCAGACGAATGGCCTCACCGAGCGGCTAAATAAAACCGTCGCTGACATGTTGGCAATCTACTGTACGTCGACGTCGAACACAAGCTTGTAATGCCATAGAGCATTAAGCGCTTGAATATTACTCGCCTAAGCTGCAGAAAGCTGCTACATGGATTGGTGTACTGGCAAAAATAAGAAAGTGCATGCATGCATGCATTGTATCGTGCTAATGCCGCATGTACTATTCGGGGCGTGAAGTAACGCCGAGTAAATAGCTTGCATCCTCTTGTTAGTTTGTGCAAGGACATTAACTAACAGGTATCACTGGCGCTGTGGCTTTTCTACCCAAAAAGCGGCCTTCAGACTGACTCACATTAGATGGCCATTCGTTGACGAGCTGTTCAACGCTACAAAAACTGAACTTACATTCAAAGTCCAACTCTTTCATAAATGTTTTTGCCATTGTTCGGTAGACCTTACTGATATATCCAGCATCAGGATTCGCCCAATCATTCCAGCAGGAATACATTTAGCGGAAGAAGTTTTATGTGAATACTATATCTGTGCATAAACCGTGCCTTACATCATACTTCTAGCGCTATATCCTTTACATCCTTTCAGCCGCTGACCGCATGGTGTGAGTGCTTATAAACTGCACGAATAGTTTCTTGTCTGTGGGTGTGCACGTATTTACACACGCGCATGTTGTGGTCAAGCGTAACAAACGCATTTGCTTCAGTGATGTCACATAATTTTGCCTTGTGAAAGTAGTAAAAGCTCAACAAGGAGTGTTGCTTAGCTCGTTGTTCATTACTTGAGAAAAAATAGGTATGGCACAAGAAAGACCGGGAAGAAGTGTAGACACGTTTTTTCGGTAAAAACCTTCCAAATCAACTAGCCCACCAAGACAAAGAATCGTTAACGAACATAAAACACGTGTTTGACACGTGTTTGCCAGTTCGTGTTTTCACTTCATCGCCGTCTTTTTGTCCCATACCTATCATTTTGAAGTAAAAATCTCGTTCAACGATTACTTCCCACGTGCGTTTAGAAACAGTCGCATTTAATGTTACTATTGCAAAGAAGAAGAAACGCCGGCCACAATAAAACAATTTAAAACAAAACGAGACGTTTCGGCTCCCACACGGGAGCCTTGTTCACAGTGAAGTTCAAAAAAAAAATAGATGCTCCTAAGAAGGGAGAGATTTTTTTTTTTGAACTTCACTGTGAAAGAGGCTCCCGTGTGGGAGCCGAAACGTCTCGTTTAATTTGTTTTAAATTGATTTTATTGTGGTCGGCGTTTCTTCTTCTTTTGCAATGCCTCCTCCCGACCAAACGGGATTCCGTCAAACTTTGGATTTCATTACTGTTACTGTTATTGCACGGTAAATACGATAAAAAATGCGGTTACAACATGGTCACGGAAAGTTTTCACGTAGCGACACTTGGAACAAGCGATGCATTGAAAAATCCACGTAGCCCACAGACGACATGCTGTGGAGGGGGGAGAGGACACGGGGGGGGGAGGGAGGGGGCGCACACTACTGTCGGAGGCTGAGCCGTGCTCCTAAGAAGGGAGAGAGTCAGCATTTTTTTCGTCTTCTTCCAGCTCTACCCCTCTTCCCCCCCCCCCCCCCCCGCCGTTACTCCTGTGGTTCGGCGCGTCATTGTCGCATAGGCGCTGCGCCGTGCTCCCTGACGGGGCTGCAGAAATTAGGCGCCTTTTAGATGTGAAGCATCTTATGGCGAAGCTTAATCCGGTGGTGGTGGTGGTGGTGGTGGTGGTGTGCCGCGTGCCCACCCTTACTGCGCATGCGTAAACAGTTAAAAAAAATAAAAATAAAAAACCTCCTCTCCCCCCTCTCTCTCCTCTAGGCATCCCTCCCCGCGGCAACCACACCCCCTCACTGCGCATGCGCCTCCCTTCCTCTCTCCCCCTCTTACACTCCCCCCCTCTCTCCATCCCTGCCCGCGGCGTCTAACTCCCCCTGCGCATGCGCGTCCCCCCTCTCTCTCCTCTCCTACGCTCCCCCCCTCTCTCCTCTACGCATCCCTGCCCACGGCGTTCACACCCTCACTGCGCATGCGCCTCCCTTCCTCTCTCCCCTCTTACACTCCCCCCTCTCTCCATCCCTGCCCGCGGCGTCTAACTCCCCCTGCGCATGCGCGTCCCCCCCTCTCTCTCCTCTCCTACGCTCCCCCCCTCTCTCCTCTACGCATCCCTGCCCACGGCGTTCACACTCCCACTGCGCATGCGTGTCACCCCCCTCTCTCTCCTCTCCTACGCTCCCCCCTCTCTCGCCTCGCGACGCCGACGCAGGCAGCGTCTGCTAGCGAGTTTCTTGGCGGAAAAAACCGACTGCTCGCGCTGCACAACCGTTCACTGGCCATCCCGTATATATGGCAATGGATCTTGACCTCCAAAGTGGTGCCGGTGGGAGATTTCTCCTGTGCGTTGTTGAACAATAAAAATTCGCAGCGTGCGCGTTAACTAAAAGCGGAGTGCGGGTCTCTGTGTCCAGTCGGAGTCTTCTGTCTCTCATTGCCCATTAGCAGCGATTGGCATGTTCCAGTAGGAAACACTGCTCCATCACTGCCTGCTTTGCGCCTCCGACTCGCAGGAAGCGTGCCGTTTCTTTTTTTTAAAAGGCCGCCTCCCGATAAATATAAGTAAATTCCTTGGCGGAACATTGGCAAACAATTACAGGCTGATCTGGTGTCCAGGACACACAGGCCTGGAGGGAAACGAAAGGGCCGACGCTTTTGCTCGAGGGCTCACGAACCGAGCAGAGCCTCGTCCGCACTTTCAATCCTTCCAAACAGTCCAGAAGGAAACTAGCGAGGAGGACAAAGACCCATTCAGAATGGCCCCTCGCGAACTTCTTGCTCACCAGCGAGGCACGCGACAAAAATACAGCACCCCCCCACCAATCATTACAAGGGGAGGACGCGATTGATCTCCGCCGAATTCAAACGGGGGTCTTTC
Source organism: Rhipicephalus appendiculatus (assembly GCA_030522465.1). Lineage (NCBI taxonomy): Eukaryota > Metazoa > Arthropoda > Arachnida > Ixodida > Ixodidae > Rhipicephalus > Rhipicephalus appendiculatus. Next base: position 93,250 of record JALIZH010014958.1, read on the forward strand.
CCAACCTGCAGAGATTGCACAAAATTTTTCCAACGCTGTATGGGCACGCCTGCCCGTGGTGTGGCGGCTCGCCTTCGTTATATCACATATCATGGGGATGCCTAAACCGACCACCAAATTTAGATACCTTTTTAGGTCACTACAGGCTCTCTAATACTTTCGAGCAATGGGAGGCACAGCTCGCCAGCTCTGACCCGGAGGTTCAACTTGCGCTCCTGGGTCACGTCAGGCAGGCGGCAGTTGCCAGTGGAGCCCTGGACTTGGGGCCCCACCCATCGAGCTCATGACCCCTTGTCCCAAGCCCCTATGAATAAAGTTCTTCTCTCTCCCCAGTTTTCTCTCCTGCGCAACGCTGCGATGAGCGCCAGCGTCAACGCCGCCGCCAGTGTAAGCGTTAGCGCCCGCTGCTTCACATCTACACATGGTTCCCTTTAGCGGGAGATGGTGTAATTTTTTTCCTTCTTCGAACCACAACCACCACCACCATTGTCGCGAAACTTGCTTGAGCAGGCAGGGAAGGGTAGCCAGCTAGATGGAAGGATAAGTTGTAGCGAGAGAAGGCTTTTTCGTCCCGGCCAGCAGAATTCTTCAAGAAGTGTCGGTGTGTGGACATGTGCGGAGAAAAGTCAAAAACGTGTGCGAGACGGATACGCGGCAAGATTCCAGCGCTGTTTTCGGCAAAGATCACCGCAGCTAGCAGCCAGTGGCTACGTGCTTCCACATCGGAGTCGCTCGCTTCATTTAAGGACACGTCTTGACTGCTCTTACGTCTGTCCAGACAGATGTTTCTCTTTATCGCGCGTTCGCTATTTACTATGCCTTTTATTCGCTCGTGTTCTTACCGATCCAAGTGCCATGCGTGGAAGGTATTCATGCATGCTTCTTTTCCGTTACATTCTTACCTTGAGATAAGGAATGCCTGCGTGTGTCTACCTTGTTTAGATGTACAGTATACGGAACCTTGCGGCACCACTCGCAACGTTTCTCAGGTCGCGTGCTGTAGTTTATTTATGTTTCTGTCCCATAAGTTATGAGTGAAATAATTGTGATTTCCACTTAAAGGATAGGGGTAATTTAATTTCCAGTCATGTGTTACGATGGACTAACGTTTGCGAACCAACCCAACCTTACTTTTCGGTGAATTTGATAAACATCGGGTGGGGGGGGGGGGGGGGGGGGCTCCTCTGTTAGTAACTAGCCTTTTACATGCACTTCTAGTCTGTTTGCCACCCGTAATCTCCCCTTTCTCGCCGGGCCGCCTAACATGATGTTTGTTTTCTTCGGGTACATCTTTAATCCGGCTTCTTTCGTTTACATCACCAGTATTTTTTTTTGTTTCGTGATTCGTCACCGTCATTGCCGCAAAGCGCAATATCGTCCACAAAACACAAGTAGCTATGATATTCTTCGTTAATTCTTAATCATATTTTTTTTCCCGTTCTATGTTTTAAAATATTTATTCTGAATGTGCCTTGAATAACATTATAACTCTTCGCCTGACCCCATTCTCGATCATATTTGCGTGATTTTCATTAGGAATACGGTGGCTGTGGGATCGTTTTAGATGTTGGATACGGTATCTATAGATGTTTAGGTGTTCCTTTATGACATCATTATTCCGGAACTGCTGGCGTGTGTTCATATGTGTGAATAAATGTCTGTTTATCACTTGGCAAATGTGTTGCTTCTTCATTACCTAGACGCATGCGTAATTGATGCAGCAGGACTTTCATCCTTTTAGGTGTGTTGGAGACAATATTGGCTTTTCTTCTCAGCCTTGCACGGTTCCATAGAATTCTGGGTCTCAATGCTATGCTAAGACCCCAAATGGGTCGTTCTGCTTACGAAGTATTTACCGAATACGGCGTCAACGGTAGTCGATGAATGCCGTTGTGCTGCGAATAGGTTTTTTTTGCACTGCTGACTTACAGTACAGTAATCACAGGAATACCGAACTATGCATGGTCGCCACGCAGCCATTTCACTTTATAACACGCGTATCAGCCTTTTTAATCAAGCTACTGTAGGCATCGAGCAACCACCGCCGGTGTCCCCATCTAAACTGGCTCCGTGCAGACTACAACCGCACAGTATATTACCTTACTCACCGCACGGTAAATTACCATAATAACGAGTGCTAACCGTCGCACCGGCGGCTTCCCGAAGTCGGCGAGGCCGACACCACGCCAGCATCGGCCAGCTTACATAGGCCCAATGACGGCTTGCCATCATCTGCTGAATAACGGCAGGCCGGTCTCGGACCGACGCTGGCCAGCCGTCATCGGCCGAACGCCGGTAAGCCCTCATTGGCCCAACGCCGGCAAGCCCTCATCGGCCCAACGCAGGCTAGCCTTCGTCGGCCCAACGCCGGCTAGCCCTCGTCGGCCCAACGCCGGCTAGCCCTCATCGGCCCAACGCCGGCTAGCCCTCATCGGCCCAACGCCGGCTAGCCGACATCGGACCGATGTGGGTGAAAGTAGCGCGAGCGTGATTTGCCGACATGGGGCCAATATTGCCGCCGACGTTAGGCGACATTTGGCCGAGATCGGTCCAATGCCGGCGTGCTGCCTGGGGGGATGATGGAGGTCGACACGGTACGCCTTCTATAGGCCATCGTCCTCAGTCGAGTCACCTTCGCTCTTCCGTTTTAAGCAACACGCAAGACCAAAATATACCAGATTGACAAGCTCATAAGAATATTGTGCAAAGCTGAATTGCGACTTCCAAAGAGCACGAGCACAGATAAATTCATGGCAGTCGGTATACATATGAAGAACTGGCAGCCGCCACGCTAATCGCACAAAGAGAACGACTCGCCACCACGCACCAGGGAAGGAAACTGCAACAGAGGCTGGAATACCCTATCACCCCTCAATATTGTGGCGACGAGACGGTCATCGTGCCCCCCGTAAATACGAGAACAAATCATCGTGGAACCAGTTTCAAAGAACATGCTTCCGCTCTGACACAAAAAGCACCGTCAAGCGCGAGCACGGAAACTCCTTCACAAAACTAGTGACCCTGACACCTCCTTTACCGACGTCAGTCTTTATCCCGTGCCATCACATGGCCCCCGAAAACAGGCATATGTAGACCATGTACCCGCACATATCAAGACTACACGCGATTTTTCCACAGGTATACACAACAGAAATATGCCCCTGGTGTAGCGATCACACAACCACATTTACACACATGACTTACCAATGTACAGTGTGGTGACCCCATGCAGTATCTGGGTTGGTAAGTTCACGACAAACACTGACAACGTGGTTTTGGGAGGCACGGCTTTCCGAGCTGGCACTGGGGAGCCAACTGGTGACCCTAGACCAGGCCCGCCGAGCCGCCGCGGCCAGTGGGGCTTTACAATAGGGCTCCACCCGGGATTAACCTAGGACTCTAACTTTGAAACAAAGTTTATTCTTCGTCGCGATATCGAGAGACTCTGCGTCAGCTCTCTTTCGTCCTCGTTTGCTCTGTCGGTTACGCCGACGCCACCCAAAAACGGCGACGGCACTCAACACAGGAATTGGCAAATGAAGGCTGCGCTCTAAAAACACGACTCAAGCCGGGATCAAACCCAGGAAATCTGCATCACACTCAAGCACTTTACGGCAACACCGCGCCAGTGCTTCAAAGTGCTCCGGAAAAAAATTTCTGGACGCTTGAGCTTCGCTTTCAAGAGCAGAACGCGATAGCGTAATCGGGCGCCTTGCGAATTGTCTTCAACCCTGCTGCATGGAAAGGAACATTTATGCGCGTAACATAAGCCATTTCAAACTATCCTAGAATGCTTACTGCATATGCAGTTGCGTAATCCCCACTATGCCATAACTTTTCCTATTGCTAAATGCCCAAGTACACACCATGCGTCTGTATAGTGTCACGCGCACCTGCGCAGCCGCACACTTTGTAATGGGCACCTTTGAACCGCCCACTGGCTGCGCACTTCACTTGCTTTAACGAATGGTGCGGTTATACGATTCTGACACACAATGTTACGTGCCTTAGGGACACTGCTTCCGCTACACAAAAATTCTTATGGTGCTTTTTTGCGAAGCAGTTTTTGAAAGAACACCTGCTTCCCACGCAAAAGGCCTGGGTTCTATTTATTTATTTGGATCTATCTCGAATTTTCCACACGGACGAAGCTGATTTTTTCGCTGACAACCAACGACGTCGCCACCGACGCCGGGAAACGCGTGACGTCGGTGAAACATGAATTGCGGTTGCAGGGTTGGCTATCCGCTTTTCTAACAATGTAACAACATGAAGCGTGTACGCCTGTGTATCAGCAAGGTGTAGATAATCGCTGCAAGAATACGCCAACTACAGTCACTTATGATATGCACACCATTACACCGCAGCGTGCACTTTCTTGCGATAAAACTGACATCAAGCCCTGCCTTACGTGAATGCCGGTGTTACTTCAGCCCATGAAATACACTTTTTATTTTTTAATATCTTGGGTTTAACGTCCCAAAACCACACTATGATTATGAGAGACGCCGTAGTGGAGGGCTCCGGAAATTTGGACCATCTGGTGTTCTTTAACGTGCACTGACATCGCACAGTACACGGGCCTCTACCATTTCGCCTCCATCGAAATGCGACCGCCGCGGCCGGGATCGAACCCGCGACCTTCGGGTCAGCAGCCGAGCACCCTAACCGCTATACCACCGCGGCGGACTGAGCTACACTTTTAACACAAGAGTAGTACACGTGCCTGGTACGATATAGGCACAACTCCATTTACACAATGAAATCTGTCAGCGCGATTACGGTTAACTCAAAGTATTATAACCGGCATCGACTGCTAGTCGCTGACTGCTTCGGATGAGAGCGATTACGAGACTACAGAATGAGTGAGATGATGATGATGTTGATGATGATGATGACTGTAGCGGTCCTGGGTTAAATAAATACCACAATCACATAACTTAAGCAAGACGGGTGTCGTCCGCCGTTTATTCCTATTTCTCACTCCTTCGTCTTCCCCCCCTCTTCTATTCCTCTTCTTCTTCAGTTTTCCTTTTCAGACTGCTTCACCCTCCCCGGCTTCTTTTGCTTACACCTCCTCGTGTAGTACTTAAACACATTACCAATGGAAGCGCACTCAGTTTGGCCTGATGATCCTAGGTACCAAACTGTCTTGAGGACGCCGTTCTGAGATGCCGTTTTAACCACCGGAAATGGTCCATAAAACTGATCATTCGCAGCACGAATTCCTTTCCGGATTAGAACGAAGTCTTCAACTTGTATATCCGGAATGTCACTGTTGCGTCTCCTGTCAAAGTTCCTCTTCATGCGCTGTCTATAGGAGTCTCCCTGGCTCTCGCTTTTCTTGGCTTCTTTGAGAACGAGCCTTTCAAGTAGCCCAAGCTCGCGGTCAGCGGGGAAGGCAGGGACCACTCCAGTGGCAGCAAACAGAGGACTACATCCTAGGCCACTGGTGTACGAGCGGTTGTGATGTCTGGTAGCAGCCTCGAGGCAGCATTTCCAGCCACCCAGAAGCCTGGGGTACATTTTTAAGTATTGCTTAATGTCACGAATAGCACGTTCAGCAAGGCCCTTTGCTGCAGGGTGGTATGGCGAGCAAAATTTTAAAGTCATGCCACGGTTTTGTGTCCACTTAGCCAGCTTTGCGCTTCGAAAGGCAGGGCCATTGTCACAAACTATGGTCTTGGTGCACTTGAAACATTCTGCTTGAAGGAAAGCAATAACGCTATTGGTGTCTTCTCCACCTGCCTTGGTCATTACCATTCGTGTGCATTCGTCTATGCCGAGAAGGAATGCCTGTGTTTTCTTGGTACCTTCACCCTTCTTTTTCAGTTCAGCAAAATCTAAGTGAATCACTTCAAAAGGGACGTTGGAGTATTTCGGCGTTATCATCACATCTGTTGCCTGCTTAAACTTCACTTTGTTCTTTTGGTATAGATGGCACGTGCGAATATAGTCTTTCACGTCCTCCTTCCTACTTGGCCAAGTAAATCTTTTCAGGAGCTTGTTATAGGTGCGCCCGAAGCCGTCATGTCCCCGCGACTCTGGGCTATCGTGATACAGGCGAAGTATCTTAGAAACCATTGCCGGTGGTACATGGTATTTCTTGTCAACAAACTTCATTTCCTCGGTTCCTTCCCACAACTTGGCACAATTTATTTCTTCAGGTTGTTCGCTTGTCTTGTGAACAAGTAATCTGGACAACGCATCTGCATCTGTTAGCAGTGGGCCAGGCCGATGAGATATGTCAGTCAAATTGCTGTAGGTAGTTCACCCATCTAGCGAATCGGCCCTTTGGTTGTGCCATGTTTAGGGGATGAGTGAAAGCTTGGTGATCAGTAAATAGGGTGAATTTCGCACCTTCCAGGTAGGTACGAAAATACTGTACAGCTTTTAAAACAGACAATGCTTCTTTTCCGGTGGTGGTATAGTTAACTTCGGCAGGCTTTAAAGTATAGCTGTAGAAACAGACTACGTGGTGCGCCTGATGATCTGGTAGTTGTGACGGCTTTTGATACAGAACTGCACCCGTTGCATAATGCGATGCGTCGGTATTAAGCACAAAAAGCATGGAGAAGTCCGGTATACGAAGAATCGGATCTGATGATATGAGTTTCACTAGTTCGCTGTAGGTTCTTTCACACTCCGGACTCCATAGGAAAGGAACGTCTTTTTGCATCAAACGTGTGAGACACCTGGTCTTTGCCGCATAATCCTTGATGAAAGACCTGAAATGACCAGCTAGGCCTAGAAATACCCGCAGAGAATGGACGTCGTATGGCTTCACCAACTTAGAAATCCTCTCAACTGAATCCTGCTTTGTGCTTTTTGTGGTCCCGTCAAAGACCCTGCCGAGAAACACAACTTTATCTTGAAAAAATGCGCTCTTCTTGAAGTTCACTTTCAGGTGAGCTTGGCTAAGAACACTCAGGACCTGAGAAAGGTGACTTTGATGCACCTGTTCAGTCTTTGAAAAAATGAGTATGTCATCTATGTAGACATTACAAAAGATTCCGAGGTATGGCTTCAGTGTATCATTCATTATCTTTTGAAACCAGACCGGAGGGTTCTTCCATCCAAACGGCAGGCGATTATATTCGTACAAGTCAAATGGTGTGACGAAGGCAGTGTACTTCTTTGTGTCCTCGGTCAAATGAATTTGCCAGAAACCCTTGCATAGGTCAATACGAGAAAACCAGCGGCATCCACCTGTTTCGTCAATAATGGTGTCTGTCTTGGGCATGGGAAATGGTATCAGCTCCGTTTCTTTGTTGAGTGCCCTGTAATCCGTACAAAGACGGAATGTTCCGTCTTCCTTCGGAGCGATAGTGATAGGCGAAGCAAAGGGTGAGACCGAGGGTCGAATTATATTTGCATCCAACATTGCCTGCAATTCTTTCTTCAGCCAAATCTTCTTTTCTCTCGACCTATTGTATGGAGCTCTTCGTACCAAGGTTTTATCGGCGATGTCAAATGGCACTTGATGCGACGTCATTTCCGGGGGGTAGTTCCCAACGCAGACGAGCTCGGGGTACATAGCCTTGATGTCTTCTTCGCAGTGAACGTCTCGTAATGGACGAGGTGTCGCAGCGTCCTCATTCTTGAATCGTCTTCAACGAGCACTTTGTCATCCCAGTAAAGATTCATCTTGAGCTTCTTCATATCAGGGCGAGATAGTATAAACTTGGAAACCCAAGTTTATTTATGAAGTGTAACGAAACTGTCCGAGCTATTTTCGAATTCCACTTCCTCCCCTTCTTCAATTTTTGTTTAACCGCACGAAAAAGTTCCGCATGCGGCACTGAGTAATATAATTCCTCGATGTCGATCGAGAAAGCCGTCAACCCCGATTTCTTTTCCATGCACTCCAGAAATTCAACCAACTGAGATGAACTGCCGATACTGAACGGATCGTCACAGGACAACGAGCTAAGCTGGCGCTGAAGAAAATGACTAAGGCTAATCAGCCACGAATGGCCCTCTGACACAATTGCATGGAACGGACAGGCAGACTTATGGGTTTTGGCCCGTAAAAATATTTCCGAAAAACCCGAGCTCCCTTTTTCCACTGCTCTCCTGAGCAGTGGAAAAAGGGAGCCTTCCAAAATAGCTCGGGCATCTTTAGTGAAAATTTTATGACGTTCTTGGAATTCTATCTTCATTCGACTGTTGTAATCTTTGAGAACAAGCATTGCGTTCAAAGAAGTGGTATATGCATTGGGCCTCCCGTCGCACCCATTTTGCGCAACATATTTCTGTCAGGTCTAGATCACGAGGTTCAGGCTAATCTTTCTTACTCAAGAGTAAAAAAAATCATGCCATATCCAGGAAGTGAATGATGATGAGTGGGCGAAGCTCGATCGTTTTCATCCATGGCAGAAAGAGAATGTGTGGTCTGGACGCGCTTATACTTCATGGTCATCAGCGTCATCGTCATCGTTATCACGTGTAGTGGGTATATTCTACTATACTGGAACGCGCTTATACTTCATCGTTATCACGTGTAGTGGGTACATTCCACTATACTGCGTCATCGTCATCTTTATCACGTGGAGTGGGTACATTCCACTATACGTGGCTATCTACCTACCTACCTACTACTACGACTACTACTACTACAGAGGAGGGACAGACCCACACCCGTAGCAGCTTCGCCCCTAAAAAAATTTTAGGTACACGGATGATTTTTTAGTTGTACTGAAAGATGTTCCTAATTCTGCTCTTGACGATTGTATTGATGGTGTGATCAACACTTTTAAGCTGTGCGGCAGTGGGCTACGATTTACTTTTGAGAAACCAGAGAATGACATCATTCAGTTCCTAGATGTACGCCTGCATTTTAATGAAGCTCGTGTCTGCTGGATTTACAATCCGCGCTCTGCAAAAGGGTTTCTACCGTATGATAGTGCCCATTCAAAAACTACCGAAAGAGGGATCGCCGTCACCTGTCTCGGCGCATCATTAAAAAAGTCTTGTACCCACTATGTGCAATCAGGGTTTTCTTCCCAAATCACGCGTCTCTTGCGTTCAGGATACCCGGCATCAACAATTACTTCCGTGTGTGAGCAGTTGCTGCAGACTATAAGATACCCTCAGGGAACGAGCAACAAGAAGGAAAAGAAGAGAGTACAGGCATTTCCGTACTTACATAGAGTATCGCACAACATAAAAAAGGTAGCATCAAGATACGGAGTCAATGTTGTTTTCTCTGCCCCTCAGAAGTTGTCTAAAATTTGTTCTCTAGTAGACAGCGCGCCCGAGTTGTGTGAGAAGAAGCACAAGAGCAAGTTCACTGACTGCCAGTCTCAGGTCGTGTATGAAATTCCGCTCAGTTGTGGACGGAAATACATCGGCCAAACGGGCCGATGTTTTAATAATTGCACATTTAACACAGGTTGAATGTGCAAAACAAATCGGGAGGGCACTTGGCAGACCACTGCCGCAGGTGTGGTTGTGCACCAGAGTTTCAAAAGAGCAGGTTTTAGGAGCGAAGTTCCTTAGGGTGTGGGTCTGTCCCTCTTCTGTAGTAGTAGTAGTAGTAGTAGTAGTAGTAGTAGGTAGGTAGGTAGGTAGGTAGCCACGTGTAGTGGAATGTACCCACTCCACGTGATAAAGATGACGATGACGCAGTATAGTGGAATGTACCCACTACAAGTGATAACGATGAAGTATACGCGCGTTCCAGTATAGTGGAATATACCCACTACACGTGATAAAGATGACGATGACGCAGTATAGTGGAATGTACCCACTAGACGTGATAACGATGAAGTATAAGCGCTTTCCAGTATAGTGGAATGTACCCACTACACGTGATAACGATGACGATGACGCTGATGAACATGAAGTATAAGCGCGTTCCAGACCACACATTCCCTTTCTGCCTTGGATGAAAACGATCGAGCTTCGCCCACTCATCATCATTCATTTCGTGGATATGGCGTGATTTTTTTAAAAAAGAGCGAACAACAAATTGGAGAGTGAAATAATGGAGGCGTTTCTCATCAACAAAGCTGCTGACCAGTGTGTTAGTGAACCTTCAATAATTCTGTCCAAAGACGAGATGGCGATCTTGGAAGGCCATGTATAAATAACCTCCAAGTGTAGGTTAGGTTTTAATTAGACAGGGCTGGGTTTCATTATTGATGACCTCTTGACAGAGCACCTTCGTTCTTACGGTTTTACTGCTATAATAACTGCTTTCTGAGCTGATTGGGAGGAGCATGCGCAGTTCGTGGTTCACGAAAGCTGGATGTGTTCTCGAACATGTAAAACGGTGATAATGTGTTTTTAGTGTGATTTCACATTTGCCATGCGCGTCTGTATAATCTCTGAGCGGGGTCTGGTTTTGTTATATTTGTACGTCGGTTCAGGGTTCTTAAAAGATATCGTTCTGATTGTTGCTATTACTGGTTTTGTGCGTGTGGCGTCCTCACGGTGGTGGCATGTGACACTATAAAAGGCACTTTCATCAAATAAATCTCAGTTGGTAGTTCAGCACTGGTCCTGTCGTACTGTGTCTTTCGTCCTGTCTTTTGTGCTGTTTTATTTTCGCAAATGGTTTAAAAAGTCATGCTAAGCCGCGTCGCTTAAATGTACAAGGAGCCTACGATTTTCGAAGTGCGTGACCAAGAAGGCAATAAACTATATCATGCTCTTTTGACTGACGGAACAAAAAGTACCAAACTGAAACAAAAGCCGGCAGATCTCACGCACTGTGGGAATTGATGTAATGCGAAGCAGTCAGCAAGAAGCAAATCATGCTGTACATAATATGCATGTCATTATTTACATATTAGGACCTGTCATTTGTGTTCGTCATACAGCGCAATACAAATTTTGGTGTATATCAAGCTAGCGAACTACACGCAAGCGCACCATGAGCGTGGCATGTAAATGGCATTGTAGATGATATGCATGCCAAGATTTTCATGCTATCACCTGCCACTTAAGTTCGCTTCATCTTTTACCTCGAATCGCAGCGAGATGCGAGACCAATCTGCCCCCGTTTCACATGAGTTCGTATTCTCGCGCTTTGCGCATCGTGCAGACGCCATCCGCGTTCCAGCGTTTAAATTGACGAACACTTTGTTAATTTAAAAGTGTGTTCCTCGAACGCCTGTGTCCACTGAGACGGGGTCGGTCAGAATGGAACGTGATGCGCGCGTCTTCCTCCTTGCATAAATAGAGACGCTGGTCACAGTGAGGCTACGTAAGCAAAGCGCGAGCGCTGTAGAGTCCAACGCGACCGGCGTCCGTTTGCGCGCCCCGGCGCTCACCTGGCACCGTGCCAGGTCACGGCTGGAGGGACGGACGGATGGACGACCGGACGGACGGACGTGAGGATGAGACATTAAAAGCTTTCGCCTTAAAAATTGCGTGTATATCAAGCTAGCGAAACGGCCACGAGAATGTCATGAGCGTGGCATGCCAGTCGTGTTGTGCATGACATGTCATGATTTCCACTTGTCATTTATGCTCGTCATACAGTAATGTCACTCAATACGAAATTTGGTGTATATCAAGCTAGCGAAACGGCACCGAGAGTGTCATGAGCTTGGCATGCAAGTCATGTTGCACGTGAGTTAAATGTCATGATTTCCATATCATCACTTGCCATTTACGTTCGTTATACAGTCGTGTCATTCAATGCCAAATTTGGTGTATATCAAGCTAACGAAACGGCCGCGAGCGCGCCATGAGCGTGGCATGCAAGTCATGTTGCACATCACATGTCATGATTTCCGTATGACCACTTGGCATTCATGTTCGTCATACAGTCACGTCACGCCATACCAAATTTGGTGTATATCAGTCTAGCGAAACGGCCGCCAGCGCGTAGCATGTAAATCATGTTGTACATCACAGCAGGTCATGACTTTCATATTACCACCTGTCATTTATGTTGGTCATGCAGAAATGTCTCATCGTACCAATTTTTGGAAATATGAAGTTAAGAAAACGGCCTTAGGAGCACTATGGCCATGGCGTGTTAATCATACTTTTCATGACAAGTTATTCATGATTTTCATGATATGACCAGTCATTCATGTTTTTCATACAGTCATGTTATGCTATACCAATTTCGGTATAAATCGCATTAACAATACGGCCAGGAGAGCACAATGTCGTTGGCGGCTAGATGGATAGATAGATACGATCAAAGTCGCCCAAAATCGCTAAGAAATGCTTCGCATTTAAAGGACCCCTGACAGCAAATTTGGAAGCTCGAGATGCTTGTGTTGTTTGATAGTCGTGCATGCGGAGCCACTTCTGACCGATTATTAGTGACGAGCGTTGCCTCTAAGATATTTTAATTTGGTTTTAAAGTAAGGGTGCGTGCTCGTCCTCGTAGTCTGGTGCAATCGACATATTCCGTGTTTTGACGTAGACAGAGTGACGTTTCGGCGGTCAAGCAAGTATTGTCGACGTCACAGACGTATATTCGCGCAGTGCACTGTGGTATATTGCAAAACAACCTTGCTCAGCAGGCAGCGCGAGCTCTCCGTTTCTGTTTCCGTGCCGAACCAGCCGCACTGCCCGAATCGCACATGCCGAGGTATCGGTGCTCAGTGCCGCAGTGCCCATGGAAACAGAGTGCGAACATATCCTTCTATTTGTTCCCGTTGTCGGGACCCCGACAAGAATGGATAGATTTCGTTCGGAACAGAGGAAAGGGTGAGCTGTGGGTGCCGGCAAAATGCAGCCGTATCTGTTCGCTGCATTTCACTGCAGCCTGCTACCACATAAGCCCGGCACAGCTGGCCGAGTTCAACATTCCGAGAATGCGTGCCGTTCTTGCGGCTGGGGCTGTGCCGTCCCTAGACCCCGGCGTGTGTGCCGCCTCTGTTGCAAGCAGCGCATCTGAAGGCGTACTCGCCAAGCGTCCACGACGTGACGTTCGTAGGTTACGTTGTCTTTCTTTTTTTATTTGCATGCGGTGTGAGGGCAGTTGGATGTGAGAAACTGCCTTCTTAAACGCAGCATTGCCTGGACGTTGCGAACGAGGCATACGCAATGGATGTCTGCGACGAAGTTATGCGGACGCCTACGACACCAGGTAAGTAGAGTAATTCGCTGCGGCACAATTGCGACATTTGATGACTTGGCCGTAAGTGTGAAGAGTCGCTTCTTACATCCAAATTGCTTTACCGAGTACCGATGAAGATACGTTATCGAAATTATTCTGTGTGACGCGATCATTTAGTTAACCCGATATGTAGTACGTACAATAGCGATGAAAATAAACGGAACCGCGGAACGCGCGACCCCTTCAACCTTTCGCATTTTGGAGGATGATCGAAGAGAAAGAAGTACTAAAAAAAAGACTATGTTTTACAACCTGAGGGACAATTATTGAGGTGTTCCAAGCACTTCCACAAGACATCAAAATATTTGTGCCTAAACACAAAGTATGTAAAGTCTGAAAAGTTAGAAAGTGTGCAATAACTATTTTGCTTGCTCTTGGCAGGAAAACATCACACTGACGCTGTGGTGCAGTGCTGCCCAGTAATGCGCCATAAAGCTACTCAGGGAGTCATATGCCCAAAAGCAAAGAATGCAGCCACACAAACATCGAGTGTGGTGAAGGATGTCGGTGCGTATACTTTGGTTTTTTTTGTGATATGTAACTGATGTAGCATGGTATACTCGTAATTATATGAAATATTGGTTCCTTCTGCGTCCCATGCAGCATTTGTGTTATAAGAATGCTTTGTATTCCCAAAAAATGATGGACAATCCATCATTTTTCTTTCAATTTTATCTCATCTTTGTAGGATTCCCAGTCTTTTGGGTAAATTTCAGTGAATTTTCATGCTTAACTGCATTTATAGAGTGCCAGACTGATCTCGAGCTTCCTGAAGTCATGCTGGAACAAGAATTACGTCCACAGTGCTCTTCACCAGTTCTATCAGAACCGTCTTCTGCTGCCTGCGCAGAAGACTGCTGTGACACGACATATGAGCCTTCACTGGACAGCTCAACACCGTGAGTAATCGCAGACGTTCACTTGTGATGCTGCAGCTATTATGTGAAAACTAAACTGAGCACTACAGGTGTATTTCACTGTGTGTGTGTATATGTATGTATATTGCAGATCTTTACGTAGCCTAATGTATCTTTATCATAATTTAAGCTCGGTACTGAAGTGACGAGGACGGGACAGGGAGAACACACACGCTCGTGTGTGTTCATGGTGCGCTTGCGTCCACGCTCGTGTGTGTTCTCCCTGTCCCGTCCTCGTCACTTCAGTACCGCGCTTAAATTATGATCATGTCACACCAACAAGGCCAACAATCTACCCTTGCTAATGTATCTTTAGTTAGACAAGATCTGTCATTAAAAAGTAAAGCCACAGATGCATCATTAATGGAAGTTTGTATTTCACAGATCCTGCATTGAAGGCAGACATTCCAGGAAGCTCATTGTCTACGAAGAGTGCATATTGCAGTTATTGAGAATTTGTCTCACATGTGGCCTTCCTGCTGTGCCTTCACTTCAGGTAAGCAACTGAAGTGTTTCATTTGTGCAAGGCTGTGTCATGTTTTAGAATGTATTTTACACACTGAGCTAGTGTCCATGTAGCTTTGCGTGTATCATGTCGGAGGGCATGTGTGAGGTGATAATGATATGCAAAGCTTAATGCAAGTGTCGTTAAAAACAGTGTGTGCAAGTGATCTTCATTCAAACGTGCCAAACTGTGTGCTTGCACCGTCTGATGGAGTAAGCAGTGGATTTTTAAACTTGCAGAAAAGCATGTTCATCATTTCATGCTTAACTACCTGTCAATGCACACTCTCCTGGAGCCTTATTCCGAGTTGGAGATATAGCCAGATGATGTCATTCAGTGTACACTGATTGGAGTTAAGAAAACTTGTCGTTTTAGTCATTTACATGGCACATTCCATGTCACACAAAGCGAAGCTGCAAACGAAAGTCATAGTCAGAGAATACAGCCCCTTGCTGGCAGATACATGTTAGCCATGGGCATCGACTAGGCAGGGGACTCGACTGGTGCATGTTGTCTTGCGTTGTCCTGTGCTGGGTATCGGATAGTAGACAGTAGTTGTGAGGGGCATATGCCTGATCTGGGAACCCCTGGTTATGCCTCTGTTATTGGCATTACAATGAGTGAAAAACGTTGCACTGGGACACTAGGATGTTGGGATGGATTGCTGGGCTTGCCAGTTATACATGTTCAGAGGCTAAAGGCATGAAGACTACTACAGACAGAGAGAGATACACAGTGTGCACTTCTGAGAATGTTTAATCTCAATGAAAAGCACTTTAAGCAGATGGCAATAACACAGCTCATCATGGTGCAGTTTGCATTTAGGTAGAGCAGCTCGTTTGACGGTTATGATACGTGTGCCACACACACAACTATTGCCTTCTACAACAGTCCTTTTTGCCTTAATTATTAATCTAATCCACTTATCTTGACTCCGGGCGGTCACAGAGCAGGCACAAAAAATCTTGTGTATACTTGCAATCTTGGCAATGAACAGACGAGTTACAAAAACTGCAAGGTAACTTACCTGCATGACAGAAATTCATGCCCAATGGCGGTGCCTCCCGTCCTTGCTGTAATTGTTGTGTGCAGTGTAGGGATTAGTGGAGGCACCGCCATTGTGCATAAATGCAAAAAAAAAGGGATGGGGATGTGCCCCCCCCCCCTCCGGTCACGTGATGGCCAAACACGGCAAACACCACGTTGCACGTAATGAGTGTGGCGAGGATAGGAGGCACCGCCAGTGTGCATGAATTCTGTCATGCAGATAAGCTGCCTTGCAGTTTTTGCGACTCGTCTATTACTAGGTGACCCTGTGTGCCATTTGTAACCTAATAGCAACGCTGTTGGAATGTCTCGTTTAAGCTTTGCTCAGTTCAGGCCACATACTTCCTACCTCATGCAAAGAGAATTTCATCATCCCGTCCCACCTGGCGTTCAATGTACTTGCTTTTCATGGTTTATGGTGCAGGCTGGTGCATTTTCGGAGATGAGTTAGTTATTTTGCAAAGCCTACGCAGTTTTAAAGGGGCAGAAAAGATCGTCTGTACATCAGCTTCCTTGGCAATCTTTTTCAAGTTATGTGACACACGACATACATATGGTAGCACAGCTACCTTCTTTTGATAGGGTGCCTGTTTGTCCATTCAGCGAGTTCATTATTTCTTCAAGGTTGTTTCTGCCACAGAAGCAAGTACACTTTGTGTATAGCCTGCATATACGAGATAATCATTCCGTTAAAGAAAAATCTCCGTTGCACAACGAAAACAGGGCTTCTTAAAAAGATGGATTGGGTACCGTTTGCAAGTATACGCCAGATGTTCGTGCCTGCTTTGTGATAGCCAGGAGTCACGATGAGTGGATTAGATTCATAATGAAGGCAAAATGTATTGTTGTAAAAGATGGTTCTTACATGAATGTGGCACTCATACCATTATCATCAAAAGAGCTGCTCTACATGAATGGAACTGCACATTGCATGATGTCTGTATAAATTGACTTTTTTTTTCAGATTAAATATTTGCAATGATAAAGAGCACGAATGATGAGGACGCAAGAAACATGAAGTCACTGGACCAGTGCTGAACTACCTACCAACTGAGCTTTATTTCATAAAGGTGGTTTTTATGAGGCCACTCGTCACACTGCGTTTCTGATGAGATGCCACTTGCACAGTCAGGGATGACGCAGTGTCAGTAGTGACAAGTGACACTATAAAAAAGCACCTTTATTGAATACAGCTCAGTTGGTTGTTCGGCACTCGTCCTGTGTGTTCATGTTTCTTGTGTCCTCATCCTTCATGCTCTTTAATTTTGCAGATGTCGCATCAACTTGCCCAAACCAGAACACTCCCAGATTACACATTGTTGAAAGTGGCATCCTGCGTGTATGTGTATCTGTATGCCATCATTGCACCTTTCTGCTCTGAACACTAGGCGACTGGTTACCATATGGGCCCTTTTGATATGAGAAAAGTGCAGCATAGCCTGCCATACACAAGGGTTATTGCATAAGTCGTGAAGGTTCGGTTCCATTTTATTACGTGAGATAATAAGGAATTGAAAGTAGTTGTATTATGCACTCTTGGAAAATGTGCGCAAACGGTTTCCCATGCTTTACCATTTGCAGTTGAGAGGTTCTCTTGTGACTGCAAAAGATGACATGCAGAATGCAGCACGAGCACATCTGGCAAAGTCAGCCAATGAGTGGAAAGCGTGCCATGGGGGGATGTTAGTGTTGCTGCTGCTGTCCTATTTAGTGGCTGCAGCCCTGCACAAACTCTTCGCTTTTTGCGAAATGCGGGGATTTGTTGCTTTACTGAAAGAACTTATCACCGGTTGCAAGGCAGCATTCTATTTCCTGCAGTGAACAAGGTATGCAATATATTTTTAGTGGAATTCAAAACCAGCATTTTGCAAATGCAACTGCCCATCATTATTAAAGGACCCCTGACACCAAATTTGGAAACTCGAGATGCTTGTGTTGTTTGAGAGTCCTGCATTATTGTTATTAGGGACAAGAGTTGCCTATAAGATATTTTAATTTGGTTTTAAACTATAGGTGAGTGCTCATTCGAGTATTCAGGTCCAATCGACATTTTCGGTGGTTTGACGTAGACAGAGGCTCCCCTCATGACGTTGCAGAGGTCGAGCAAGTATTGTCAACGTCAGAGAATATTAGCGGGGCGCGCACAATACCCCGACTGGCACCCGGCGAGGACTGTTGTTCGTCGCCCCTCTCGCTTTGTTGTCGGGCTGCTCTCAAGGTGGTTTTGGCTGCTTACGCCAGGAATGCTTTTCTTTTTCCTCATCGTTTCATTCTTCACCGCCCGCGGGTCCCACAATTTGAAAACGGGGCATTTCGCGTCACCGAAGCTTGAGCGCACGTAGTCTCAGGCGCTGCCCCGCTGTGGGGCGCTAGTTTCTTATGGTATTTAGGCGGGCGTTTCGAACTGAAGCAAAATCGTTCTGAATTAACGACTGTAGCAATACTTACACGATGCGTTACAGCATTTACGATGCAATTTTGGCATTACCAGACGCTAAGCTACAAATTACTGTGAAAAAGTCACAAACAAAAGTTTCGCTGTCAGGTGTCCTTTAAATGTGCCTTGACAGCCCGTTTTCTTTGGCTATTTACTAAGTAGGTCTCTGTCTGTTAATTGTGAGATCAAAACAGAAAAGTGATAATGAAATATACAATTAATGCTAGCATCATTATAATGAATGTTTGGTGTCCTTTCAAAACATACACCCAAAATGTTTATGACGTAGCACCCGACATGGTGGAGCACCATTCATATGTGCTAAAATTTCGGTGATTTCGAAAGCTCACTATTTCAATTTGGGCCCGTTTGAGGGAAGGAATGAAATGTATTTGGTGTAGTATCAGCCAGGGCTCGACACAACAGGCATATTCTCCTGCCAAAATTTGTCTATTGTAGGACATGTACCATTACATGACCAGTGACACAGCTCTCACCTCAAGATGAAGAGCCCCATCCCCTAAAAAATACCCCGCTACGCCACTGCTGTTGGCAACCTAAACCGTTAAGACAGCATGCCAACAACAGAGCTAGGAAGAAGAAAGGAAGGCCTCTTCATGCAGCAGTCTATGTCGTGTTGCGTGTACCCTGTAAACTTGCCTGTGATGTCAACAATACCTGTGGAGAGGGCATAACACCTGAGGGAGACTGAGCAGCCACTAAATGCATGATATTCACAATGTCACGAGGTGCTGCCAAACGAGAGAAATACTCACGCTTACGTTAAAACCACATTGCAATATGTTCAGGGAAGCATCCCACACTAATACTGCCACATGATTACAATTCTCACTCAGAGGTAGGCTGGAGAATGGAACAACATGAGCACCTTGACTTTGAAATTTTCGTCTAAGGGTCCTTATACTTGCCTTTGTAATAGCTAAGGAATGGATACCGAAGATCTGCATTTTTGTTAATTACAATATGAAGGTACCATAGATATGCAAAGACAAGGAACGCACAGGAGGCATTATGTACAGTTTAAATTGGTCTGTACAAATGATGACATAGAAGAAAAGTAACCGTGAACAAAAAAGGCAAGTTGCTGATGAAGGCAGCCACGTTCACACCTTCCCCATTGCATTTGCATTGCTGTATCAGTTGAGCTATGGCGTTGGTTGGTTCTATGTTTGTATTCAGCAGAACTATTTATGTAATTGTGCCAGATGTTATGCTTGCTGTAGTGCTGCTCAATTTTTAATTATTTTGTGCTCTCTTAGGTATGGCAGCAAGCAAAGTCGTCGATGCTCGACCACCTCAAAGCAGAGGGTGGCGAGGCCAAGCTTGCTGGAGACAGCAGGGCTGACTCACCGGGTTACTGTGCCAAATATGGGACTTATTCCATTCTCGAAACGTCAATGAATCGTATCATTGATGTACAGCTGGTCCAAGTAAGCAAAAGAAACAAGCTTTTCTTCACAATTTCCGAGTTTCAAGTGTAAAGGCTGGGATGCCTATATGTGCTGCGTTCACGCAGACTTCTTATTTAAACATGAATGCTTCTGTATTAGCATAGTTGAATAAAAAATGCGGAAGGGTTAAACCGTGAGGTAAGAGCAACACAAAAAGCCACAAGGACAGGCACTGGATAAAGGCCATGCATTTTAGATGACACCAATCCAAAAGGGCAGGTTGTCTCATAGGCTGAAATGCATCACAGCTTAAAAAGAATTGGTGTTGCACAAGCATTCATGTAGTATTTAGAGCACAGCTCTTAATTGCGCATTCGCTGGTTTTATGTTGCCCTCATCGGCATAACTGAGTAAACAAACATCCGGGGGTGATGAAAAATAGCAAATCAGGTTACAGTGGTCAGTGAATGATGGTGAAGAAAGCAAGTGGATGATCACAGAGGAAGACACAGCAAAACCATCAGGAGGAGAGTTGTGACTGAGGAAACAGCACAACACAAGCAGAATTCTGTCTGCGGGTAATACATGCCACCATATGCTAGACGATGACTTTATTGGTAGTGTTACATGTATTCGGTGTGTTTGTAAATTCCATATGAACTAAAGCAGTGGGTGAGTGGAGATTTTTTTTTAATGTTGTGAAATGCACGCATGCATCAGTGCAGTGTGCCACACAACACATTTTCTCTGTCTGAAAAACTGGTAGGTGATCATAAGTATTCATAGTGGCTGCATTATTTTGCACAGTCATTTCAATGCAGTGCGACTGTTCTGTAAGTGGCTATAAGCCTGTCGCGTCGAATGCCCACACCAAGCACCAGCAAAGGGAAAAGAGCAAGCATTTCACGAGGAAGTATGCACTTTTTCTTTTCAAATGACATTAAGTCACGTATACGAGGCGACCACACGGTTTCCAAACCATAATTTTTTTGGCCCATTAGCCCTTGAGGCAGTATACAGAACTCAGAGGAACAGAGAATTGGGGATGTCCTTATCTGAAAGAGTATGAAATTGCAGGGACAGTATAGTGAAACTTCGTCTTATATTAATTTTGCACAGACTTCCTCCCTCTGTTGCAGTCTCAAATCCATTGTTTTTGTTTAAAATTACGTAATAGTTATCGTGATTTGTGCATTCATCTTCTGATGTATGAAATAAATTTGTGCAGTCAAATGAGGTTCCGTCAAGTTCTCATATGGAGCTGGAAGGATTGAAGAGGGCCTTCACATCTCTCGATGAGAATGACATCACAGTGACCGAGCTGATCACCGACCGGCACCCACAGGTCAGGAAGTTCATGAGGACAGAAAAACCTGACACTGCCCACCTTATTGACTCTTGGCATGTTTGCAAAGGTAATTATTGGTTAGGAGCTTTACGCAATAGCACTGAATCTTGCTCACTACAGAGTTTTCTTGCTCTGCTCTGCGCAGGGCTGAACAAGAAACTGTTAGCTGCATCCAAGGGCAGCGGGTGTGCCATCATTGCACTGTGGACCAAGTCAATTATTAACCACTTGTATTTTGCGGTTGGACGTGGTGCTGGCAATGGTGACCTCGCGGTGGCTGTGTGGCTCTCTGTGCTGAAACACATTCAAAATAAGCACCAGGGCCATGGTGCACTGTACAGTGACTGTGAGCATGGAGATTTGGAGCCACGCAAGTGGATACATCCAGGTGCTCCCTTTTTATTATCTGTTATGATAATGTGGCAATTAGCATATCCAAACTTAGATGCATACTGAACTTTGCATAGGAAGCGCAAACTTGAGGGCAGTCTATTCGTACAAGCTACTTTTTGAGAGATGAAAAAATTGTTCAACAGGAAATGTTGCAGGAGCAAATGTGTGGACAAGTAAACTTGTCATCATATTTCTTTGAAAACTACAAAGGTGCCATTAGCACCACATTGCAGTTTTGTTTCAAAGCTAGCTAGAAATTGCTCGTTCTCCTCTCGGCAATCTAGTACATAGTCGATAGGAAGGACACAGCCATTGGCTGAATTTGTGACCATGAAATTATGATAGAGAACTCGACCATACTTTAGCATGACAGTTGTTTGTTGTGCTCAGTAGCTATCATGGCTGCCACAAGGTGTCGTATAGTGACAGTCAATTGATGAAGGCCACAATTCGTGGTAATTTAGCTTTCTGCTTCCATGTAATCTTCCCCCTGCATAGCTTCCAGTACACTTGTCAGTACTCGAGAATAGTAAGGCACTCGCAGCCTGCAAGAAACCCCCTCCACTTGCACTTCACAGATTCAAAAAATGTTTGTGCCTAGAGATTTTTGAGGCAATAAAACTTGGCAAGGAGGCATTAGTAGTTTCAAAACAGGCAATTCGGCAGCTGTTGTAGACAACGCAATATATGATCGTTTCATGGTTGGATCTTCTGTGCACGTAGAGAGATGTGCAAAATAATTTTCTTCCGTTAACAATTGCTGAGGCTTTATATACCGAAACCATAGTATGATTATGTGGCACACTGCAGCGGTTGGCTGTGAATTATTTTCCGCCTCACGGGTTCTTTATCATGCCCCTAAATCGCACTATACGGTTGTTCTCCGTGGGCTTAGCAGTGCAACAACTCGCATGTGATTATGTAAATTTAATATTACCTAAATTACTCCTCGCCTGCGCTCTCCGTTCCTCTAGTTCTCCACTACTTTATGTATAAATATTACATTTACTGCATGCATCCACAATTGTTAATCAATAATTATTGCTCTCCTAATTGCACATTTGATTAAAGGCACTGATGCCTATGACAGGCTACATGCCATACTGACACCAAAGCGCCTTTTGGATGACATAAGGCAGATGTCACCATCAGTGCAGACGTTCAGTGTGGAGTCCTTCCACTCCCTCATCAACCGCTTTGCTCCCAAGTCGTATGCTTTTTCTCATCAAGGGATGTTTATAAGGTAAATAGGCTGTACGTTTTATTGCGAATGCAACAGGCAACCTATATAAACATTTGTGCAGGTTTGGTGCTGTTAATCAGTCATGTGCACTGCATGTCAGTGTATATACTTGTTTACAATTGCGCATGTCACCTGTGTTGTACTGTGTTATCCACTTCTTCCCCTCCCTATGGTGAAGAAGGTTGGCGAGGCCGCGCTAAAATTTGCAACCACCTGAAAGAAATGTTGTAACCCCTGTAACTTCCTTATTATAGCACGTATTCGCAAAATTCATGTGGCAGCATGTTCACAGAGCAAAAGTGCGGATATTTTTCTTCATTACAGTTTTGAGACCTTGGAGCTTTTTACTGGCCCTTTAAAAGGCCCTGCAACATCTTTTTGAACATGGTCAGAAAATGGTGTTGTTGGTAGAAGAGGCTCGAGCGAGCCAAACATTGTAGCACAGCACGCAGCATGGAAATCGCAATGGAGTTTCAAAGTCTGCTAGAAATCGCTCACTTTGCATTGTGAGTTGCAGGTGCCGCTGCCGCTAAGGCACACAATGAGTTCCTCTTATCATAGAGTACGTGGCAATGTATCACCATTGCCACTTGCGATGAGTTGCTCTGCATAAGGTGCGTGGCAATCTACTAACATTTCCACTTGCGAATAGAAGTTTTAGTCAGAGTGTTAATGGCCCATTGGACGGAACTTACATTACATTGAAGGATTGCTGCTTGGCTTTGTTGGTACATACAGTTGAACCCCTTTGAGACATGCACTGGGGAACAATTCTTGTCTTTCTTATGAGATGTCTCTTATAAGCACGGTACCACGTATGCATTTTCTTATCGACCCCTATTTCAATGTAGACACATTGGTCTCTCTTATACCCATTTGTCTGTTACATCACCGTCTCTTATAAAGGGGTTCGGCTGTATTGCATTATATTTTAGGTTTATTGCACGAAGTAGGAAAACGTGGACAACAGAAAAGGGGACAGAAGCTACTTCAAATTGAATTACAGTGTCAACTTGTGAGAAGTGTTGCTCCTCAATAGCAGGAAGTGCTCATTAAATGTTGTTGTGCCCCAGGTGTGCTCTAGCGGCGCTGCATTATAACGAAAATGCGGACAGGGAGCAGGCAGTGACAAAGGATGGGGAGCTACGATGGAAAATTCGGCACCCGAAGGCCAAGAAGGGTGAACCAGTCATCACTTCAGTCAAGGCGGAACCTTCTTTTGGTATGCTAGGTGTCCTTGTTGTTTCGCTTTATTTTGAAAGGACCCCTTTCCAGGCATCATTGCAAAATTTGGTGACACAGAGGAAGTAGTAAAGTGTTGCCTCAGTAGGCTTCCAGCGAAATTTTCGAACCAGTTCGTTGGAAAAGTTGGATACATTTCACTGCTTGCAACTATGTCTCCAGGGGTGAGCTCCTCTGCCATTGCTCATTCTCTTTTTCTTCGGCTAGAGTGCATAAGCGGTGCAGCTGCTCTGTGTTAATCTGGATTTCCAGAATCGGGGAAGCACTTCATGTTTCCTTGACGAGCTGTACTTCCCGTCTAGAAATTTTATATTGCTTTATGGTGCATTTCCAATTGCAGTATTGCAAACTCCACATTGCATGAAACACCGAAGTCATGTGCCCTCGTCAGTAACATTGAATGGAGTGCCTGTTTCATAGGGCATGTGGCTTGTTAAAGTTTGAACCATTTTCACCACACACAAGGATTTCTTACTTTGCAGATCCAATGGCAACCGAGCAACGAAGTCATCGCACATGTTGATTGATGATGTGCAAACCTGCTTAGGGGGTCCTTTAGTGATGATGAGAATATGCCCTTCTTTTCTGTCTTCCATCCTTTTGTAGTGTTTTTTTACAAAACCTGGTCAGTGCTACTCTAACAGAAAGTTGTAGTCCTGTAGTGTTAGTTTTCGTCACAATGAGGTAATCGCAAAAATCAGTGTAATTGAGATGAAGGAAAAGCAGAAGCGTTGGGCTGAGAATACCTTTTTTCATTGAAAGACTGCAAATTCACCTAAATTAATGTTTCATGTCTGCAAAGAGTTCCTCAGCATAGTATGAATTACCACTGCTATGAATTCTGCACTTGATATACCTCATTATGTACATTTTATGCACCACTGCAACTCTTAGCTGTAGTGGACCTTGTAATAGCCATGTATGTAAGTTAATACTGGATAAAAATTATAGCATTAAGGAAACACGATGCTGTTATGTACAGCACACCTTACGGAGATATTAATGTCACTAAGTTCAAATTCGTGGCAAGCTGACTATTTCTTTCCATTCATTGTATCGGAGTCCGTGCCCTGCATCTTTGCTTATCATTAATTTATTCTATTATGCAGATTACGTGAGCCACCTTCATGAAGCTGTGGAAGAAGAACTGGCAGAAGCAGCAGATCTCAGCCTTCCGTCACAGCCCCCCCAATCTCACAAGCTCCTTTGGAGTGGTCGACAAGCAAGCACTCGTGCGTGCACATTTCACGCGCTTCAAAGGAAGCTAGTGTTGTTCAGGCGACAGCCCATTAGCACTTTAGGTGAAAACCCTTCCACGCTGGGAGTGGCTCTGTGGGCAAGCAGGGCTTCTTTTACATTTGAGCACTTCCTCAGAAGCTGTTTTGCTGCATGGCCCTCCCAGCCATGCCATTGCTTAGCAAATAGTAGGGGCTTGAGGTCATGTGTGTGGCTTCCCAACAATGGATTGGAGCCGCGTCACCGGTGTCGATGCGATGCTTGACTTCTGAGGTTTGACCTAAGGGCCTGCCGTCAAAGTCAAATATGTCAGAATAGGTCGTGAGGAGATCACGGAGTTCTTTGTCTTGAGAGGGTGAAAGGTCTGAGGCAATCATGTTTGTTACATTGCTTTGCAGTGTTGAAGATGCAGGTGCGTCGGCCCTATGTGGGTTTGAAGAGATGGCAGCGGGCAGTTCAGGTGACACCGATGAAATTTGGCACTCCTGTGATGGCGACGGAGTGGCGAGAGCAATGCCTTTTGGTAGGACTTGAGGGCTGAGTCCGAACTTCAAAAGATGAAGGCATGTCTTGTTTGCTGTAATAGTTATAACGGTGTATGGGAAAGATACGTTGTGCGCCATTAAAACACTGGGAGAGGGAGACACGACGTAATCACCATCCTGTACACTAGGGTACGGTCCAATGGCGTCACTTCCGGGAGCTGCATTGCTCAGTTTTCCGAGTGTGGGCGTCCAGTAGGTCGGGGCGACGAATATTGTCGGGGCTGAGGTGACCAGGAGCGATGATCGTGCGGGGAGGGCGAACGACTCGAGCGTCGGACTGATGTTATAGGAGCCTCATTGTATGGTCCATGTTGACGAGCAGCAAACTGCCTGGGCTGGTTGTTGTCACATCGATAGCTGAAAAACGAGCGAGATGGGGAGGTCTGAGAGCGGCAATAGCGAGAGATATGTCCCACACCGTGGCAATGAAAGCAGATCGGCTTGTCGTCTTGCGTCCTCCACTGGGCAGGGTCACGGTAGCGACGAGACATTTCCGGGGCACGCGAAGGCGGCGTCATGGCACTTACACGAGGTTGCGTGAGCAAGTATACGGGCTGCAGTTCGACATTTGCAAGCTCTTCTCTCACAACCTTCTGAATCAAGGATATTGTTGGTCGAGGATCATCGGACGGCCGCGTCTGAAAAGATGGCGGAGACGCCGCCTCAATTTCGCGATGCACGATGCAGACTACGCTCTCGGTGGTGGGCAGTTGACTGCACGTCGGCTGAAGGTCCTCGCAGGTTGACGTAGCGGCAGTATTCGGAAGCCGCATGAAATGCTGGACGATGCGGCGACTCTTCAGTCCTTCGAATCGCCGGCACTCCTTGATGATGTCGTCCACGGTTGACAAGTCCTTAGAGACCAGCAGGTTGAAAGCATCATCTGCAATCCCTTTGAGCACGTGGCTTACTTTGCCTGCCTCGGTCAAGTTGGCATCGGCACGACGGCAAAGGGCGAGAACGTCCAATATGTACGACACATACGATTCGGTTGAAGTTTGAGCCCGGGACGACAGATGTTTAGAAGCGGCGCGCTGGCGCCCGCCTGGTCTACCAAAAAGGTCACGGAGCTTCTTCTTACAGGCATCCCAACTCGTTATATCTCCTTCATGAGCCTGGAACCACATGCCTGCTGTGCCGCAGAGGTAGAAGGCAACATTGGCCAGCATCATTGTCGGGTCCCAACGATAAACTGCTGCAAAGAGCTCGTATTTAGAGATCCAATCATCCACGTAAACATCGTCTGTGCTGCAGAAGTTGCCAGAATCGCGCGGCTGAGTCAACACGACCGGCTGTACCGGAGTCACGGTCGAAGCAGAAGCGGCAGGATTACCTTCTGTAGACATCGTGGGGCTGACCAGGATCCGCTGCGGAGTTCCGTCTTGTGACGTACCCAGCACCTCCACCAAAATGTTAATATATTTCCGAGATATATACAGTGGGGGAATAGTTCAACAGTCAATATGGCGGTTGTTTACCAGCCCACGTCGTGCTCCTCTTCATCCCTCACTTCGACATAGTGGTAACTGCGATACCGCAACAATATTTTTCTAAACACTTCAATGATGTGAGCGAGCAAAACTGAAAGCATCAACAAGCTGCTGTACTATTTACGGAGCAACACGAATGTGCGAAAGCCCCGCCTCGTAGCCTTCGCTCCAATGTCAAGATAAGTTGTCGCCGAGTATAGATGTTGTATTCGGCAGCATTGGCATGTTCCACTTCTAACTCATCCTCCGTTACGTGATCCTTGATCTCATCATCGACTTTTGAGAGACTGTAGTTACTAGAAAAGAGACTGTCATGCATACCTATAAGCTTGGAGATGTCAACATCGGGTACATTCACACGAGACCTGGCTTCCTGAATGACATACGGCCTGAATGACATACGGAAGGAGTCGTCCGTGTCTGCATTTCACCTAAATGCTATGAATCTGGAGCAGCACGAATTTGGTTGTAGTTTTAGTCAGTGGAGTCAAACCAGACACACCAGGCTGCATAGTTCCTCCGGGTGCAGCATTCTTTGGGGTGGCACCGGACAACTAGCGAAGGAAATTCTGTGTTGGCACTTTTACACGAGACTCCAAGAGAGAAACTGTGAAATTGGACTGTGTTTTTGCACTCTGCATCGGTAGTAACAGCATGCATTGGACAACCAATCCCATTTCGCATAAGCAAGAATGTTGGCTGTGCATGCTGCGATGTTTTGTACTCTGCTGTAGCACAGTGGGCAAAAGGGATTACACAGCTGTGGGGATCCCGACGCCGATGGAATGACATGTGCAGTTCTCATCGTCATGCTCATGTTGTTAGGTTCTGTGATCGAGTGGTGGGTTTGCAGCGGCAACTGCTCTTGTTTGACTTCCTCATGCAGGTGAACCTGATTTTTAAAAACCAAGAAAATAATGTTGGCCTTGTGCATGCTTGCTTCAGGAGTTCTGGACTCAAGTGAGGCATTGGCATCTGCGTGCTCTCCTCTTTCTTATTTTGCCATGTCTTCCAACAAACACACCTAATTAGGACATGATCAAGTGGCGAAAGAATGGACGTGCCTTTGTCAGCACTAAATTCATTTGTCGTCAGAACATCAAACAGCCGCTCTTACACCTAACTGCTTCAAGAAACAGGCGGCAATTTCCCTTCTTAGAGCCGCACAAGCCTTGCATGAAAAGTCAGTGACAGCTTATCATGATGACTTCTTGAGGTTCCGTTTCGATGTCTCTACCCCAGCTGGGAGAAAGCTTGCCCACCAGGTCTCCTGAAGGACTTTTTCAATAAAAGGAAAGAGGATATTGTTAGTGGTGCATTATTTACAGGTGTTCTTGAAAAAGTAGACTATAGTGCCAGAAACAAAGGTGGGTTATCTATCGGGAGTGCGACTTCACTGGGGATTTTATGGTAAGCTGCTTCAATAAACACATTTCAAAATTATCATGTGTGTCTACATAATTGCACTGCTTTGCTCCTAATATTCATCACATCTTGCTGTATTGACTACCTGGTGTTAACCTTGCTTGACTGCAGCAAATTTGTTCTGCAGTTAGAGAAGAAACTGTAGCAGACATTGAAATTATGCAACTGTGCATTGGCAAAATGATGCTACATTTTCTAGGCACTACTTGTGATCAGGCACATGCATTTTACTGAATGAAAAGCTGCAATTTCCATGACTGGCTGAAGCGTAGCACATATTATTGATGTGTTGTCTGTATATATAAGGTGCATGGTTTTTAAGACTGGTTACTATTCTCATCAGCTCAGTAGAAATCTGAAAGGCCATTCTCTGCTACTGCCAGGTTAACAATGAAGCAGTGCTTATTGATTTCTTGTGCTATATGAGGTGCGAATGAGTAAAACCAACACATTCTGGTGACATACATTTATTGCACATATGCACAAACCGCAAATGCTGTACAAACTTTTACTATTTTTCAATAAGTAAAAGTAACAATAATAAAACAAGTGATAGTTGATTTTAATAATCTGCATACTTAAATCCACAATATTCTTCTGAGGGAAATGTGTCCCTGATTGTTGAGACTACACAGCTGGGCAGAATGACTCGGTTTCGTCTGCCCAAGCGGTGCCAAATCCACCGCGCGAACTGGCGGTACGCTGTGTACCTATAGCGCCTGGAAATATTGGAGAGAAGTTTTTAACGTTAGGATAGTTGTTAAAGTGCAGAAGTGGTAGATAAGGTTAAAATTTTAAAATCAACATTGTAGACGTACTGATGGGATTACTTTGTTAGTCATGCTGGCAGATGGCTGTGTGGGTCGAAACGGGGACGACAGTTGTACACGAGACAAATGCAAGTGTCGAAAATTGAGCATGCGCAAGCGTGAATATACACAGCCTTCGTGTTTTATCTCTTCTACGAAACACCATATTTTCTAACAAATGAGCAGTGAGAGTGATCTATGCAGTAACCAGGGCCAGGCCCCTCTACCATTATTGAGGGGAGGGGAGGCACGGGCCCCATATACTTTGAATACATGCAAAAACTAGCCCATGTGTGATTGATTGGGCGTCCTTCTGGAAGAGGACGCGCTTGGAGTAAGAAGGAAAAAAGAAACGGCACTTGAAAAGCGTTTGGTGACACACCTGTGGATTTCTGGGGCCTCCACTTGAGACGGGCGGTCCTCCATCAATCCATAATAGGCCACCTCCACTGCATGTATATTCAGGCACGCGTCCCTAAATGTGGGATGCGAGGTTATGCAGTCAGTGCCAGCGGCGATCAGCGCGTCAACACGCTGCACTTCGCGACAGCAGACTGACTCATGTTCCGTGTCCATCGGAACACAGCAGCCGCAGCTGCACCTGCGATAATAATAGAAACATTGTTTCAAAGTGCACGCGCCTATTCGTCTAGTTGAGTACAGATATATAGCGTATAGTGCACAAAAGTATCGGGTAATACCAAGATAATAAACAAGTCTCAAAGATAAACATGTGAAATCGGAAGACTCGTTGAATGCACGTACCAGTCAGCGTGGCCCATGCGGTGTGCAAGTCCATCTTCATCGCCGCTTCCGTCACTGTCGCCCGACTCGCTACTCTGAAGCGGATCAAATTGAAAGTGATTAAAAACATTCGCAACCTCAGCGTCTGCCACTTGCGAAGCGTCGTCGGACTCGTTAGACGATGAGTAGGACCACGAGTCAGCGTCTGACAGCGACGACATCGTCTACCACGTGCTCGACGAGCAGACGAATTTCTCCAACTGACAATTCAACGAGCGCGGCCCCTGACGTCACCCAATATTGAGCGCACGTGATCACGTGCGCCCTCAGGCATGACCGCCGTGGCGCGGCGCTAGTTTCTTATCCTTGTGGTGCCGCGTGGGCGCGCGTTTTGAACCTACCCTAAAAATGACCATAATTAATGGTCGTAGGATTAATTAGGCATCACGTTGGACCATTTACGGTGTCATTCCGCGATTACAAGACATAGACCTACTCATAACAACATAAATGTCACTCACAAAAAATTCTGCTGTCAGGGGTCCTTTAAAAGATCTTACAGAAGCGGGCCTGAGAGTTTTACCCAGGGACCCGTCAAGCGAAGAAGGTCTACGGAATACTCAAGCACATGCTGTGGACTATCGGCGTTACAAATGAATATGTGATACCGTTCTTAATTTAAAAACAACGCAATCAAGAAACGAACATTCGTCTGATAATCTTATGGCTCTGAATGTGATGCCATTCACCGTGACGTTTTGGTGGACTGTGTGTACCACTGGCAGCTGTGGCAGCTGTGTACCACCCCCCCATGGTGAGGACCGGAGGCGTCCACGTAAAAGGTGCCGTGTTTGTTGACATAGTGGCGGGCCAGTGCCTCCGCCCGCGCATGGCGCCTGCCACTGTGGTTGTTACGTGTCATGTTGGCCGGAAGGGGGCGCACGTGCAAGGCGTATGTCCAAACTTCTGGGATGCGTACGCGCTCTTCCGTCTCTGTTGGGTGGTGGATGTGTAGTCGGGCTATTAGCGGCGACCCGACGTAGTGTTTGGACGTCTCGTGTATTGGTTGGTCAAGCGTGCCTCGATCCCGGAGCTTTTTGAAAGTTTTTACCACACTGTAAGCAAAAACTATTCGAGATTGGGGTTTTTGCGGCTCATGACGTCTGAAAACTCCCTTGGGTTTAAAATTTCTACCTCGCGTTGGAGTAAAAGGCGGTACATGACATAGTTCTACCACGACCCCCGAGGGAGGTACTAAAAGGATGTCACAATCCAGTTTTACTAATTGGGGAGTGTTCTGTCACTTGATTTTTAACCACCGTTTGAGAGTTTATTATAACGCGACTGGAAGCTGCAGCTGCTTTGGCGGCTTTTGCCCCCCCACCAAGTGACGTTTTCAGTTTCAGTGAAGGTATGCGAACACCACAAATGTTTCTTTTTTTTATTGCGATAGCAATTATATGGACACTCTCGGCTGGTTTTCGCCGTCGGCGTCGGCGTCGCCAATGGCCGCCGCCGTCATCCCCCGTATATGTATATGTACCTATAAACCAGCCCGCCCGTTGTTCGTGAGCGTGAAAAGACGTGAGGGGGGGGGTCCCTCGAGCGACCTTCGATTTTCCGAGCGCGGTCGTCGCGGGCGCGCGCGTTATCTCCCCTTCTCGGCGGCCGACAGCGGGGGGCCGGTGTACCCTTCTACGTGCTGCACTCTCAACGCGAAGAGAATGTGGTGAGCAGAGTGTCCCTAGAGCGGCCGTATGCTCTTAAACCAACGTTTTCTAGAGCTCCGTGAGATCGGGTCCAAAAGAGCTAGCTGCCAGCCTCACTTCGTATAAGATTACAATTTGTTGCTATCGCATTCATTGCTTCACCCTTGCGGTGAAACTGTGACTTTTTTTTTTCAAAGATTGCCATGGCGATG
Source organism: Rhipicephalus appendiculatus (assembly GCA_030522465.1). Taxonomy (NCBI): domain Eukaryota; kingdom Metazoa; phylum Arthropoda; class Arachnida; order Ixodida; family Ixodidae; genus Rhipicephalus; species Rhipicephalus appendiculatus. Next base: position 125,054 of record JALIZH010014958.1, read on the forward strand.
TCGCGCCTCATGGTTGACCCCCAGCCTACGCACTTTCACTAGAACTGGGAGCTGCAGAAGCACAATGAGAGAGAAAAGCATTCTGTGAACGAAAGGGCGTGGAAAGCTGTTTTGCAGGTTTTCGCAAATCGTTGGCGTATGTTGTTTAGTGGCCGGCCTAGAGATAGGCGAATGTGTCTCGTTGCGCTGATGGCAAGTTCCACAGCATCTCACATGTTTCTTCTATCATCGAGTGGCCATGCGCTTACGAACGCGAGCCTCCGAACCTGGGCGTCGCGAATACCTCGCTTCCGTGCTTAATCCCGAAGCGCTACGAAGAACACTGCCAGCGGTCAGTGTTGTTCCGTGCAGGGAATTTTCCCTTTTTCGGGGAATTTTCAGCCATCATTCCGGACGAAAGGGAAAAAGAGAATCTTTGAGATATTGCAGGGAATTTCAGGATTGGTTAAATTCACCTATGAGGACCGATACATTGCGGTCACAGTGTGCCTTCGGCTTCTGCAATCGGTTCTGGCGTATGCAGGACGCAAGCATAACCCTTGATATTCGTTTCTGATTATGTGGAACGATTTGTAGTGCACACCCGCCACGGTGGCATAGTCGTTATGGTGCTCGACTGCTGACCCGAAGGTCACGGGTTCGAATACCGGCCGCATTTTCCATGGAGGCGAAAATGCTTGACGACCGTGTAGTTTGACTTAGGTGCGCACGTTAAAGAGGTGGTCGAAATTTCCGGCGCACTCCACTACGAAGTCCTTTATAATAGTGTCGTGGCAATTATTATTATTTATAGTTCACTCCTGGTGTTGGAGTGGAAGCCCACTATGTGCAATGTATTTACAGCGCATGAATTAAGAAAGTCACGCTTTTCTTGCGCAGAAGCACGGGTGCTAGCCATGATTTCAATAGTCCCAAACACGTCACACACATGCATTTATAGTATGTGTGTGTGGGGGGGGGACACGCACATATTACTACTATAGACCTTTTCACAGGAGAGAAAAAACGTGGCCATGCTGGGCTGCGCGCGGGAGTACAAAGGTTGACGTCACAGCCTCGGCAGTGCATTTGGGGGGGGGGGGGGTCACGCCAATTTGCGCAGCCCAAAAGGACTATGGCGGCGCCCAGGGAGCCTTTCGTGAAAACGTCCATAGTGCAGGGAAATATGCTGGGAATTTTGTCAACGTACCCAGTTGAAAATCCCACCAGAGTGTGTTTGGCGTGTTCTGGTGTGTTTTGGTGTTAACACCACAATACACTGGCGTGTTCTGATGGACACACCAGCCTGGTGGGATGTGTTCTGGTGAATACACCAGCCTGGTGGGATGTTCTGGTGGCAACACCAGCCTGGTGTGATGTGTTCTGGTTTTTACTGGTGGGTACACCAGCCTGGTGGGATGTATTCTGGTGGTCCACCAGCCTGGTGGGATGTATTCTGGTGGATACACCAGCCTGGTGTGATTTTTTTCTCGCGTATACACCAGCCTGGTGTGGTGTTTAGCCAAAACCACACCGGGTTGGTACGGTAGTAGACTTTTAGTAAAAAAAATGGAGCTCACAGGCTGCTCAAGAAATATATTTTGTGTTTGAGGCTTACCGTAGGCGCGAGCACAGGGGCGGCAGGGGGGCGGCGCCCCCCTAGTCACCTAAGAGGGGGGTGCAATGTCAGCCCAATACTTTGACATAATAGGGAGAGGGATACTGCGACGAACCTACACTCCCCCTGAAGGGGAACCTGCACACGCCTATGGGGCTTACAATTGGACTCAGAATTTTCTTCAACTGAATGCACTCGCACTCAGACTCCCTAAAATTTTCCTCAACCAGACTCACTCGGACTCACTCATCAAAATATTACTTAGCCGGACTCATTCAGACTCGTGACTGGATCCGAATCTCAGCGACTCATGACTACGTTAACTTATAATTAGCTTTTCCGACCTGTGTGTCAATGCTATTGTTTCCTTCGCATGTGTTAACGCTCTCCAGGCACTGGAGCCAGGAAACATGTACAACATATTTTAGTTTGGTTTTAAAGATTTTGTCGACCAGCATCTGCAAGACAAACCCACCGTAATAGACCTTAGCATGACGAGATAGCACCGCTCGCTGGATTTGCAAGTGCTGCGTCTGAGATGCAACCAAAATTGCTGTTGGAGCCGCTGCATGTCAATTCATCTTTCATTGTATACGTGCAACACGTACAACCAACAGCAACCTACAGAGTGCTGCAAGAACATCAAGTGCTACTATCCCCTCGTGACTTAGACCTGCGTCACACTGTTTACATGTCACTATGATAACACCTCCTCGATATCGAAACCAAAAATGTTTTTTTAAGGAAGCGGTATTTAAAGTATATGAAATGCGCTCGGAACAACTATACATTTTTTAGTGTTCGTGCCACCAGAACTTTTATTAAGAGCAACAATACTAAAACTGCTAAATTTGTGTCACTACTCCTTTAACGCTATCTAACATAATAGGTGCCCTCCACTGCCCCTTTTGATCTCGTACGTTCAGATATCAGTTATTAGTGGTTGCAATCCAGTAAGCATATTTTTATTGAAAGACAACTCACACGAGATCATGGGCATCGGCAGGGGGGTGAAAAGGGGGCACTTGCCCCCCTCAAGCCCTTCCCCACACCCAAGCTATGCCAGTGCTCTCCTCCTCTCCCAGTCGCGATGCAACAATGATTTGCACCCCCAAGAGAAAATTATGCCGACGACCATGCACGAGATACTTTTATCAATAACTTCCCGTGAAAGCGATTGCGGGCTGAGATCAAGGAAACCCACCTCCATAACTCATGCCTCTGATCAATAAGTATTTAGCTGGAGTATGAACTCTCATGCATTGAAGTATGTCAGTATACACAGGTATAAACATGAGCCGACATAAGGCTGATAGTAATGAAGTTGAGTAGATAGGACCATAAGTTGGCAAAAAAAAGATGGAGCTCACGCAGGCTCACCTCAAGAAATATATTTTGCGCTTATGGCTCACTCGAACTCAGACTCACCAAAATTTTTCCCAACCGCACTCACTCGGACTAAATCTTGCCAAAATATTACTCTCCCGAACGCACTCCGCCTCAGACTTGCTGCTTCGTCTGAATATGAGCGAGTCGACTAATGAGTGAGTTTGTTGACCTATGTATATCGCTCTCTGGTATGCTGTATTCTCTTGGACAAACCACATCCTCACGTGGCACCACACAGCTAGTCTGGCCAGGTGCTTTCCAGAGCATTAAAGAACACGAGACAGCCCTACGATTTACTGTGAACACGAAATCTGTACACATTGTGGAACTGACGACAAAAGAAAAGGCCCAGAAACTGAAGCCAAACAGAAGTGCATATACTTAATTTCAGAATACATGTTTAATTACACCAACACAAAGCTTTTGTACTACAACTGATACGTACAAGATACTATATAAACTGTCGTAGGCAAATGTTCATGCTTGATCAACAAATACTAATAGCAACAAAATAATCGAAAAGTTCAACAGAACGTTGTGCAAATTAGGTACTTGAATATAAAAGCACCTAAATTCTGCATTGTATTGTATTGTTGCATTGCGCTCACATAGGAATAAATATTGAAAACTCGATTTGAAACAGTCATTAATACCAAGATGGTGTGCATGTTTGGTGCATGGCAAACACATATCCGTATATATGCGAGAGGGGCAAATTGACGTGGCATCCTAGGTCCAATGACAGCAATGGATATGGTGTTCAAGTTCAACAGTGCAGCACATTGCACAATGTGAAGAGCCACACAATCATTGTGAAAATGCATGAAAGTTTCTTCTCTTTTCTACGTGAAGACATGACTGTACCATGAGTACAAGCTTCTATTCACTGCAGTGCCAACAGGTGCTGCAGATTGCAAATCAAACAACTTTATATTTGGGGCTTCAAAGGCTCACCAAGACTTTAAAAAGAGCATAGATGATATGGCTTAGAGTTAGTGAAATGTGCATTAAAAGGTAATGATGAAAAAATTTTCAGTTGTTTTTTTAGCGTCAAATGAAAGGCCAAGCCCTCAAGAGCCTAGAAGGTGCGCTAGTAAGCATGAGTGCACCCTGAAAAATGAAGTACACGTTAGTATTAGTTCCTACTGAACCCTGACGCCACGACATAATACAAGCTTCTCATCACATCCTCGCCCAAGCTCGTGATATTGTGACGTTTCCACGGTTGGCTCTGTTGGTGACGCACAAGCAGCCATTTTGTCTGTTTTGGTCCCTGACACCATCAACACTGCTGATACTGGTGCGTGAGGCAACCAGAACTTGTGGCCTGACACCACACTAGGGTCAATGTCACAAGGTAAACTAAGCTAAAGTTAACTTTAAATGTTTCCCGAGTTTCACACTGGCTCATAGTCATCTCCACATAAAAGAAATTTGTATAACAAAGCAAAGTCAGCATTGAAAATTGGTGTTGGTACTTCTTTCAATGGATACAAAAACATCGTTTCCAAATATTGCATTACGCAGCTTCAGCACGCCATCCACTTGTATTCATTGCAGTCCAGTCGTTACAACAAAATCCAGAACTAGCACATAGCTTGCAATCTGCTCACAGAGAGGCCAGGAGGCATTGTGGCTCAATTTCTTGCAATACAATCAAAGATCAGCATCAGGGTTGATGACTCGAGCATCTTCAGGAGCCTCTTGACTACTTTCCAAATTACCATGGACTCTGCTGACTGTTCCAGAAAATTCATCCTGTGCATTTGGTTCATCTTCGAGCCCAACAATGTCCTCAGCAAGCTCATTTGAACTTGCCTGCATAGAAGAAAAAAAGAGAAACAAAACATCAGTGAGACGGTATTCAGAAGTTATTCATTAACGTTAAATCATAAAGTGTAAGAGGCACAAAAGCAAATTTGCAGACAAAGCAACAAGTGACATGACTGAGTTAGCTTTTGCCTAGAAGTTGAAACCCACAAAAGCAGCAGCTGTCCAATGTTGCTGGTATGAAGGCAGCAGTACACAATGGAGCTGGCATGACACGTGCTCTAGCAAGTTAACCATATATTTTTTTGGCTGTTTGCTTCTTCCACGTGACAACCAGTAGTACGTTACTAATTTACATACTATTTCAACTTTGTGCTACTGACTGGTCTCTCATAGCAATTCTGGAACGAGCAATGTATTCTAGATTTCTGCAACTGAGCAATCTAGCAAGAGAAACGAGTGATGTGGTCATGTGACAGTCTATTTCGTTGCGTGTCACTTTTGAATGCAAAATAGCTCTAATGATATTTGGGTTTCAAGCACTCGCAGCATGGCAGCTTGCAGATGTGAAATTGACAATGATTACAGCAAAGTGATGCGAGCACAAAGAGATAACAGATGCTGTAATACCGAACAAGTCATGAGAACAAACCATTCATGGTTCTGGCAAGAAAAGCGTATTAATAAATCTTATCTACACCTATTTACTCTGACTATCATCGTCCTTTTGACAGCAGCTCAGAATTGTGAATAGCAAGCAATACCAAATGAAAGGGTTAACATCACAGCACAGCTCATTTATTATTCCTTGAAAGGATTTTTACTGGGATAGTTTTTCACACGTGAAAAGTACACAGTAGCTTAAACGGAAATAATACAGGCCAGGAATCATCGTTCCCGTCTCAGCTTGCACTACTGAGCATTACTACATTCCTTTCATTAAATCAGGGATATTTGCTCAATGTAGGTGCAATGCTGTTTCAGAAGCCTCTGCATAGCACTAATGTGTAAATGTTTGTATGAACACAGCCAGTCACTCATTTTCTTTGTTGAAATGGGTCCCTCATTGCAAGTGGATGGAACATTCCTCGCACACCTGGTGTCTTAGATTTGCTACTAATAAATGATACCCGAGCCAAATGGGCACTTTTGAAAGGCCATCCATTCGATGACCACCAAAACATTACATTTACCTCTATCAACACCGTGGAATTGCCTGTTAGGTGGTTGCATTTGCGTGCCAAGTGCTTATTACTTCATTCTTCGTCGGCAGAAAGGAAGGAAAAAAATTGGCCGCGTATCTGCGTGCTGCGCTGCAAATGTCGTCGAAAGACGATAGTCTTGTGCCGACTGCACTGCATGAGCGGCATGAGTACCACAATTTAATAGCTGGGCTAGCCGCTGGGCTCGTTTTTCGGACGTTTTCCGGGCACGCTTAGACGGACGCCGGCGTTTATCCGCTGAAATTTGGTCGTCGGTCTTTTTTCTGCGTTCTCTGATCATGTCTTGTAGAGTGGGTCGTATTTCATCAAGCGGCCATATATGTTTGCCTTGCCTGAGACAGCGCTCTTCTACGATGAATCAGCCGCATCTGGCTGGCATTGATAAAACAGAAGAGGACGCCATCAACAGCGCTACCGGGGAACATCGGCTTGTGTTGAACTATGCTGCTGCCAGGTGGCAGCACCACAGCGTCGTTAAATCACTGGGCGGAGACTTGTTTTGTACACAGCAGCGCCGCGTAATAAACACTAGGATCTTTATAATTACGTATCTATAGAATTTGTTTTAAAGGAACACTGTGAATAGTACTAAGGTATTGATGTTGTGCCTCAGATATGCGTAATATTTGATTTTTTAATTGCCCACGCTCACCCGTATGAACACATGCTTCTCGGTCAAGATTGGAGGTCGTAAGGCAGGGGGTTAAACTTTGGCCAGCTAGCTGAATCGTGCGACGTTCCGACAAACAGAGAAACAGACAGACAGACCAAAATTTCTCCGTTTAGGTATCCCAAGAAAGACTATCGTCTTTAAAATAGGGTACAAAATAGGAACAAAATCCGTTGTTTAAATCTTCATATTATAAGCAAGCCAAGTCGAAACAAAAATGCCCTAGATGTGGCAACACTTGTGCGAGTTAGCAGACGACGAAAAAAAAAGCAAACGAACTTCCTCGCAAGCCCACTTGGACAAGAGTTAAAGAGAACGGGCGGCAGTGGTACTGCGCAGGCATTAAATCCTAGATATCGCCCCTCATGTATTAACCGCCAGTTTCGTGGCCAATCCCCCGTAGTAAGAGCCGAAATTCAAGGGCAGGCAAGTATTTCTTCCCTCTCGCCCCTCCCTCGCGGGATGCCTACTGACAGCCCCCCCCCCTAAAAAAAATGAATGCACACTACCCACACACTTCCTCTCTTTAAACATACAGGCACCGACCCCGTGTTCTTTCACCGCCCCCGCCCCCCTTGACGCAGCGCCGTGCTCCCTATTGGGCTGCAGAGTTAAGCGTTATTGCCATAATTAACACTACTACTACTCACCTCTCCCTCCCGCATTTGTGGGATCGAAATTCTGGACAAAACGCTCGCACCGCGCGCCACTCATACATAGATGTGAAACAGTTGACTGCATCGCCCCGACGAGAAAGCTGTCATTTACGACGAAAGAAGCTGTTGCCTCACATGAGCGCGAACGTAACGGCTCCGTGTGCGAATTGACATTGATAATGCCGGGCGCGGAGAGTCATTTTAAAATAGAGCTTAACTGAGAAGCATCTAGAGTAGCAGACGATTCTTGTTCTGGCTCCACACAGTCTGTAGAGGAACTTCGATGTTGAGTCGGTTCCAAATAGAACCGATAACGCCAGTTCGGAGGTGGAACTGGCGGAACCGAACACCTCGACGGGCGCGGGCCCGGGGCCGTAACTTTTGTACTGACGAAAGTACGATACACACACCATGCGATATACAATATTATACAAATACAGTTGTTAATCACTCCATTGGCGGTCTGCTCCGGTGGCGCAGTTGGTTAAATCGGTGCACGGTGCCTGGGGGGCGGTTTTCGACGTCGCGGGTTCGATTCCCGCCGTTTCTTTTTTTTCAGTATTTTTTTTCTTTTTTTTTTTACATTGTGTGACTACTAACCGGACTGCTTCGAAGGAACCACTATTTTTTAGACAACAATTAAGCAGAAGGCTGAAGCCGCTGAAGCTGTACTCGAATGACCCGAAACATCGTTGCATTACATCGTAGAGGAATGAGGCACCAGCGTGGTATTTCCGACTATTGATTTATTACGTGGAGAACGCGCCAGAGCCATAAACCCAGGAAAAAATAGTGACAATCGTTAGCGCTCCGTTGATAAAATAGCTAGCTTTGGTGTCGTTTGAAACCGGAACT